>JARTUT010001837.1:0-83131 GCA_030674115.1 Micraspis discolor | reverse complement strand
AAAACAACAATAGGCGATACCGTATCGTGGACAAAATGGCATCGATAAATATTTCTGTAGTTTGATGTGAAATGGATGATGCTTCCATATTATTTTTGCGCAATTGTTCCTTATGGAAAAGCGAGTTATTGTTTCACTCAAATGTCAATAATTTTCGGACATCGACCCGAAAATGCTTGATTGGAAGGTTCGCTCTCTGAATGCGTATTCGAAGTCATCAGTTAATTTTAACCATAGATTCTTTACGTCAAAAGATACATTTTCTTCCTATAAAATTTATCCAAATTTGGTCCCGTTCAAAAGATTGTTGAAATTTCATGAGAAAAATTGCATTTCACCTGTAATATTCAAACGACAATATCAATTGAAATGATCATTCAACACTATACTACATCGTCCAATGAAATCGCTCAATTTTTGAAAACGGACCAATAGAAACAAACTGTATCTGAAAACACTCAACCTCACGGTGTTTTCACTTTTAGAAATTTGTTTTTATCAAATACCTAATTTGCATACGAATATTAATACGTCCGGATAGCTTTGGCCGTTGGTGGAAGTAGCGGTCGTCATGGTTACGATAAACAAGCAGTTGTTAGCGATAACTTCAACAGCACATTTGGCAGTTCCGTCAGTTTATTTTTGTATTTTACCATAAAGTAGATAAAAATGAAACGTTTTGGGAATTGCAATATTACTTCAATTGAGGAAAGTGTGAAGAAAAGTGTGCCGCCTAATACAGTGAAGTCAAGATCCTACATTTGGAAACAATTTGAAGAATTCTGTGCTGCCAGGGAATACCTTTTAAATGAAAAAGAGTTTGTCAGAGCTCAATAATATTATGCTACACTGGGCTTTCAATATAAAGAAAAGAGGTGGATCAGACTACAAGGAAAGTGTCGTAAAAACCCTGTGGAATAATACTGCCAAACAGCTGCAGGAAAAATTCTATTCCGAATGGGGTGTTAGGTTCGATCCATTCACAGACGTGGCTTTTAAAACGGCGCGGGATGCACGAAATGCCAAGAGGCGTATTTTGCAAGTGGACCCTGAGAAAAGAAAAGTTAGTGCCAAGGCGCTGTCTTTGGAGCAACACAAAAAGATGGTCAACTTATGTAAAGAAGATAATCCAGACGGTTTGAACAGAAAATTTTATTTTATTGCTGCATTGGAGCTTGCTTGGCGCGGAGGAGAGGGTTCATCATGCCTAATTTCGCATTTCCAATTCGAAATTGAAAACGATGATAATCCCACGGGCCGAATTGCCTACAATCCGATATTTTCTAAAACAAGACACCTTGTCACCACCTTGGTGCCCAAAAATGTGCGGAAACGAAATGTCTGACTCCCAATATTGAAGAAGATATTTGCCCGGTGAGGTTATATAAGCTATTTGTATCTAAAAGAACTGCAAAAATAACCACTGAAAGACTATTCCTTACTCCACATATGAATTGGAAATATGGTTCATGGTTCAAAAACTCCCCAGTTGGTCCCAATACGATAGCTAAATGGACAAAAGAATCGGCAGAACTCATTGGCATCAACACAACCAAGTCGGAGATAACCAACCACTCGCATCGAGCTACTGCTGTCAGACAATTAGCCAAAGCAGGGATTGGAGAGGAACAGCTGATAAAGATAACAGGCCATTCTTCTGCAGCGTCAGTGAAACCGTATCTCCAACTGGACCAACAACACCACAAAAAAATAATCACAGCCATAAGAAATTTCAAAATTCTCACTTTCAAAGGATGGTGAACCACCTAACCAGCGGAAAATTTCATTCACCATACAAAGGCTGGTACTGTGCAATAATGTTGGACAAATTCGAACGAACGCGAAAATATAACGAACATATGTGCTCAACGAACCCCGTCCGAAAACGATTAAAATTCGTTGAATAATGAACGAAAATGACTCGCGTGGTGGAATTTCATGAAAAGCTCCTATGGAAATTTGAAGAGGTAAACAAGCTTTCTGCAGGCCGATTTTTCCATTCTACCCCAGCGCGAATTTATTCCCTACAAGACCGAGGCCTGAATTATTCAGACCCGGATGTATCATACGCTCGAAATAAAAGAAAATAGGCGAAATTTCCGTTTCCCCATCGTTACACTTGGATATTTCCTTCTTTTTTCACGTAAACGATAATAATTCGAAACTAAACAAAAAGTGCTAGAATTGGGAACACACCGATATATTGCTTTTCCTCGCCTTGTTTTTCGGGGGAGAATCCTGCGTAATGATAGGGAATTTCATTTTCTAGGAACAGGAACACTGCAGTTGGAAATCATATTTATGATTTCATGGGAAGGGTGCTGAAAATCATAATCATAATTATGGGATCTAATTCTGATTACAAACTTCAAATGTCAATATAAAAATTTAGATAAGCATGGGTTCGCAAATGAGACATATTATTAGGTTTCCTATAAAAAATTGGTGAAAACGGGGTCTTGCATTTGTCTGAATATTTTTTATAGCAAAAAGTTTGTTCCAGAAAACCTCTTTTATTTTCTACATCAAACATTTAGTATTCATTACAATATTTTCTCTATTTCAGTGTTGTAATGAGTACTGTTTTTAGTATATTTTTTGTTTTGTGTTTGACAACACTGATATCCTATCCTTTCAAATGTCAACCAGCGTCCATTGTATGTCAATTGTCAATATTAAACCATGTAGAGATTTGAATGCACTAATCAAATTCTATAATCTGTCAATTTTCGTATCAGTCACACCAACTGCAAAAATAAAATAGAAAAGGCACTAGGAGGTATAATCTGAATTTTTCATTGAATTCTAATAAATTTCTCAAAATTCTTGACTGAAATAGAGAAAATATCGTCTAATACTCGTTGCAGAAGGCAATTCCAACACTCATTCATTACAAGACTTCCTGGAATTTTCCTAAAAGTGACGAAAACTCAATAATTTCAATATTCAACCTTTATGATTATTTCTTTCGATCGGTTTTCCAATGATAGATGTTGAAAGCATTGACGTGAACTAAGATGACTTTCACGCTCTCGTTCAACTACTTGGGAGCAATTATTTATATCTCAAAAATCACATCTACAAAATATTGTTTGTCAGAGACGTCTGAACTGTTCAGGTGAACAACAAACGGTAAATAAAATCAAGGGTTTCATTTATATCAAATTAGGAACTAAAGAGTATGACAGACTTGATTTAATTTGCAGACTACAATTCGGGAAGAAGTTTCTTTATCTTACTCCGAAACTACTTGGATGGTTTGGCCAAAAAACGAAATAGGTATTCATACATTCACAGTTATCCGCAAAATTCGCATTTCTTCAGAACATTCAATTTTTAAGACATCGTACTAGTAGACAGTTCGAATCCATTTTAGCTAATACTAGTGATACCATTTCTGCCCAAAAATTAAAATATTACAATTAATTACATTTCGTGGGTTCACTCTACGAACATGATATTTCAAACTATGCATGCTCAAGTTTCTATTGAGATTCGGCGAATATCTTATGAGTTATAAATTATTCCGAAACAAATTTCGAAAAATTCCTACAATTTCCACACAATCTGGCAGACTCCCTTTTTTCAGCGTTATCTAAACGATTTTAAAATTTCAAGTCGATCTTCTAGTAGTTCTAGAGGAAACCAAATTCCAGATTGTCGCAACTATTAGACGGATTGGGCCCAATAACAAATTTGATCGACATTTGGATAATTGAACTATTAATAAAATATGGAACCATTCGCTAATTTCCTTCGGAAGATAGATTGTATAAGGTTGGACATACTCAATTTTGGCCGCTGATTCTTCACACGGATTATGACAATTTTCGGCTCGGTATTCGAAAATTACAGGCGTTTGGCCAAAACGATATCATACTGTTCTACTAGTTCTAGTTCTAACTGTTCAATGGACTAAAACAAGCGCAAAAATATAAATCTGCGTCTATAACAATAAAATTACAGAAAAAGATATATTGCGGTGAAATTAGATATAAAAGAAGGATAATGGGTGAAACCGCAGGAGTGCAGAAAATATGAGAATTGGATGGAAGGTACTTACCGACATGTGTTTCTGCTCATTGGCTTCTTCAGGGCAAGGCAACCAAGAAACCAGGATAGGGATGGAAAAGAATAAATATGGAAGAAACGACAACAGGTGACCGTTTTAGCCTCCAAAACCGGAGGTATCTAGGGTTGAAGCCACAAGTTGGATGCTCGCTCCTCTTGTGGTCACCTGTTGTTGTTTCTTCTATATTTATTCTTTTCCATCTCTATCCTGGTTTCTTGGTTGCCTTGCCCTGAAGAAGCCAATGAGCAGAAACACGTGTCGGCAAGTACCTTCCATCCAATTCTCATATTTTCTGCACTCCTTCTTTTATATCCATATAACAATAATTTTATACGTATCTCAATAACTCAAGAACTTCAAAATTCCAATGACTTATTCATAATCTGAGTATAATAGGCGATTTTTGGGAATCACACAGAAATTAAAACGCCTCTTCCGTCTGTTAATCTACTTTTTTATACAGTGCGCGTCAAAATTATGGAACAAGTTCATTTAGTAAGAGAGAAATATTTGGCAACAAAATCTTGAATCAGGTCGATTCTTGTTTTACTTCCATTAAATTTTTATGCATTTTTGGAGGATTTTTGTTACACCCTGTGCCATCACCATCAAACCTCTAAATATATTTCATGTGGTACTTTTTAGCAGGGTCTTCCTTTACGGACAAGCAGACATTTCCAAGAAAATGTTTTTTTGAAGAAGTTGTTCAGAGGTTCTAAGTATGTGCACTTTGTCATGGTTCATTTATATCAAGAAAACTGTAATGGTGGACTTTAATTCGGTGACAAATTTCATCAGGTAAAGTCGTCTCACAGTAAATGAGCCATGACGAAGTGAACATACTTTAAATTAATTTTTTTATTTTTGCAGGCCTGTATAAAAGATGCAAAGACCTTACCAAAAAAAAGTACCACAAGACCCACTTCTCCTATTCAAAAAATTTAGAGTGTTGATGGGGATGGCACAGAGTGCAACAAAAATCCTTTAAAATAGATTCGAATTTGGTAAAAATGAAAGAAAACTGACCTGTTTCAGGATTTTGTTGCCATATATATTTTTTTTTTTTGAGAAAATGAATTTTGAGGCGAACTGTATATTTACATGGTTTGTTTGTTAACTAAATATTGTAGGCCAAAAGTTCAAAAGAATATATATATACATGGTTTGTGTGAAAAGTTCATATTTTCTGCTTACGAAACGTCGGCGAATTGAACTTATATTCTTTTCTGTTTCATTATCATGGTCTCACTATTCATTTTTGTGGACACAACGCTTTTGAAATTGAAACGAAACCCTAAAAGAAGACTTCAAGTCAGCGCATTACTTTATGGAATCTTTGGTATCCCAAAAGAGGATAGAAGTATAATCAAACCCCAACAGCTCGATTCTAAAAGATTATTTTGTAATTCACGATAACGAAACAATTAATGCGCATCCTTTCAGGCATATCAGCTCCTGTTGGGTTACCCTTCGAATTCAGGGTTTGACAATAAACCTATCCCTATGAATTTAAATTGAAGATAAGGGATTTTATTACATACCGGGATGTTGAATATGATTTCCGAGCTCTTATAAATTGAATCCCAAGGCAAGCCATCCGAATTACAGAAGTCAGTTTCATTCATTTTCTTTCATGAATTTTCTATGAAACCGAAAGATATTTTCTGGAACGCTCCTTACTAATTGAGGTTCCCTACTCAGCCGCAGGTCTATTTGGATTTCCTCATGAATTTTATAGAAATTCTCCAGCAAAACTTTGCGGTATCAAAGGAATGAATATAAAAAGATAAATAACTGGTTAAAATCAGAGTTAAATGATTCAATTCTTGATTTTCAAAACAAAATAATTAACTTTTGGCAATCAATTTCATTCTCTGTTCTTTCCCGAACCCTGGCACAGTGTGATACTAAATAAAACCGCAACAATGATTTTGAAAGAATCAACAAACTTATATTTATAATTTAGAGACTGATTATCAATAACTTTTATTCCATTAATTATGACAACGGAGAATCGGAAAAAATTGGTTTTTAACACTCGAATAACTTTTTGATACATGGTGATAAATCCTTTTTTCCACGTAGCTCGTTTCTTTCAAGTATTGAGGAAACACTTGCTTTTTTTTTAATTTTTGAAATGTCATTTCATATTGAAAAAAAAATTATCTGATAAACTCTCTGTAGCCGAGGTACGCAAATCTTGTAATAGTCCCACAGATGATATGAACACCACAAGTAAAATAAATTATCAAATTGAACAAAATGTTTGATGGCAGTATTCTATATATCGTCTCCAACTGAACTTTGTGAAAAAGACAAATATCAATACGTAAAAGCTTAATTACTTCCAATTTCAACCAACTGAAATTCCCAGTAGAAATCGGAAAATATGCTCTCTACGACCATTTTGGTTCGATCTTTTTAGCGGAAATGAAACTCCATCGGAAGTCTATGAGAAACTTCTAATTGGTTTTCGTTAATTGAAAAACGCCAGTTGAAAGATCCCAAAGCCAAGGGAACTGGCTGGTCTAGGTTAAAGGTTGTTGAAATGTACTTCATTCATTGGAGACAAAAACCAATTACAGCAAAAAGACAAAAAGTATTTTTTTGATTGTCGACGTTGACAGTTGATATTGCAATGCGAGGATACACGTATTCCTAAAAAATATAATACAAACGGACAGACGGGGTTCATTTCAAAGAAAAAAGTCGAATAAACATGGGATCGCTCATTTGTGAATTTCGAGATACGAGATATTCAATTTCTAATTTCTTTCAATTGTTTTCCTTTCGTAGAATCTGAAAGAAACAACTTTAAACGCTTTCATCTAATTATTTTCAAAAAAATTAAATTTTTTCTTCATTTTCAATCCACAAACCTATTAATCATAGTACTAAGCTCGAAATACCGCAGAATTCGTGACAACAGCACATCCTCAATTATCGCAGGAGGCAACTAGTGTGAGAATTGTAATAAAAATTTCAGTATGCATAAAATTAAAAATATATTTATCTCTTCTCACCAAACCTAATTCTGAACAAAGTAAATTTGATTTCTATCCATTTTCATATCTAATTCCAACCTGAGGTCTGAATTTGTGAGAATACAACAAAGGATTTTTTCCCATAGGTCATTCCTTACATACCACAATCTTCATTCATGCTTCAATTAAGATGTTCGTTTATTCAGAAATAAAAATGTTCCCACATGATAAATTCTCATTTTTGCACGATTGTTCGAAGGTACTCTTCGTTAAATTCTTTGATGTTTGAGCTGTTTGAGACTAGACTAGTAATGAAGGTTTCATGACAAATCGAAACGCTAAGCTTGTTCCATTCCACATTTGGTGAGATAGCTTGGAAGAAATACGAACTGAAAAAAATTACAGCACAGTTCAACCTAAGCTGAAACTTGTCATGGATTTCATACCATCGTTCATCTCAATTATTCTAGAAAACTATATATCTAATTCACTTGAAGCAAGAGATTTTATGGAGAGACATACTTGATTTTGATAATCATCCTTCAGATTTTCTCAAATATTGCTTCATTGACATGTTCATAACCTGATTTTTCCTGAAAATTAATATTTTTGAGAGCTAGTTCTAGTGAAACAGCGTGCAATAGTTCTGCCTGAATCTCAGTAATTTTCGAATATCGAACCGAAAATGATATATCAAATAGTTCTCGATGGAGTTGATATACCTACGTAAATAGCATATCGTTAGTAACGTTATAAACCAAAGAACATTTTAAAATAAAACTAAGTTTGTTATAGCTGTAACTTTTTTTTAAATTTCAATAGGAGTGGAGATGTTTTCATACTTTCATAATTTTTTTTTAATAGAAGGTCCATGTGTTAATTTTGTGGTGTTATCTGTAACAATAAATACGTTTTTTTTTTTTTAACACACACTCATGTAGACTTAATACAATAAAAAAAATGCATGTAAAAGCTCACGGAAAAAAAGTTATGGGGCTTCGAAGGGTACATTTTGGGTAATTTAGAAAAACCTAATAAAAAATCATACCTCCGTAACCGTAATACTATGGACCCAGATTCCAAGACTGAAATGGTAGCAAATGACCCTACCAACGCCCCAAAAAAATTTGACGGTCCATGTGCCGAACACCCTGTATATTTGTTCCTTCATCGTGGCTGTTGTATTAGTATCACACTGTTTTAGATTAAGGAAAAAGACGCTTGAACGAGCCTGCAAAAGCTCCTGAGCATGTCATTCGTTTTCTGAGTTTTCTAGCCTTCATCAGGAGACATACCATTTTGATGGTTAATTTAGTTTCAATTGGATATTTAAGAACTCTCTATTTCAATATCAAACTTATGTTTGCTACAATACTCAATCAAGAGAGAATCGTTTTCTATTTTACGAATAGCTTTGATTATATTTCGAAAACTGAGACAGATATGATCATTCTGTGAAAAAAGTATTATATATTTATAATTCAAAAGGCCCTCTGGAATATATTTTAAAATTTGTTTTCGTAGTTACGTTGAAATATTCACCGTCCATGTTTAGGTAAAGTTTGTCATTACGTCTCAAGTATCTTGCCAGAGATCGAACAAAATAAGCATTATATGGAATGAGATTATTGCGAAAATTCTGGTGAAAAAGAGATGGCGTATTAAAAATGTAGTAGAGACGTGGTGGAAGATTTGCCGCGCTGTGGAGGTCATGAAAGTAATCAAGCTAAATCAAAATCGATAAACTCAAAGAAATAGTAATTGAAAATCCCATTTGGATTCCAGAGAGATAGAAACTGCAATTTGTCTGTGCCACGAATATATTCGAATTATTTTGAAATATTCCTTCGGCATGAAATACTACTTCCGAATGACCTGCTTTTTGCGCGTTTGATCTGATAGAACAGCGTGGTATCGTTTGGGTTAGACTTCTTGATGAAGAATAAAAATCAAACTTTCAGGTGTCCGTCCGGCCGTATACTCTCTATATTCCGAAGAAGATCAGCTGGAGTTTTCATATAATTGTTTGATTGTCCAACTATTTAGTTCAAGTTAATTATAGCGCCAAATCCGTGGAATGGTTCAGGAGTAATGAGCATCTGAAATTTAGTTTCCTCTATGACTCCTAGAGTAACCTTCGAATCCAATTGTTACTTGCAAGATATTCAAATCAGAACTAGCCGACCCGGCAAACGTTGATTTGCCATATAAATAATTTTTTGATAGTTTCTAATAATATAGTAATTATTAATAAAATAGGAATGATTAATAGTTAACTGAGATAGCAAAATAGTAATTGTCAAAGTTACTAATACACTTGATGCATAAAAACTAATGATGGCCAACAACTATGTGTGAGAGAAGCAGGAGACCGACTTCGTTCGCATCCCTATTCCGTGCTGTTTACTGAGTCAGAAGTGACACCTGTAGAAAACTTGCGGGGATAACTAATCGAATGACGATTGATCAAAAGTAGGGGTTGGTGATGAAAGGGTAAAAATTTAGAGTTGTATGTATTTTTTCAATGCGGCATAAAAAAAAATTGAAAAAATGTCTAAATATCAAACAAAAATGTTAAGGGTAGACAACTTTTATCACTAAGGGGTATGAAAAATAGATGTTGGTCGATTCTCAGACCTACTCAATAAGCTCACAAAATTTCATGAGAATCGGTCAAGCCGTTTCGGAGGAGTACGGGAACAAACATTGTAACACGAGAATTTTATATGTAAGATGAAACAAACAGGCCTGCAAAATTTTGCAAAAATTGACACGTTAGAAATACATATTTTGAAAAATTTCCAATAAAAATAAGTATATGTATAACTCATAAGGTATCAGATGTATTTGAACAAAATATGTGCATGTATGCATTATTGATATCTCAAATATTCTCACATTTCATTAGTGTAGCTTCTTTCTATCTAAAGATATGATTATGTTTTCATTTACTTAAGAGATAAGGGAAATGACAAAAATCTGTTGGAAGTATCAATGCTCGATGCTACAACAGTACGTATACGTATTCGATTGACACTGTTAATCAGTGTCAGTTCAATTTCATTTTCGTTGCTTTCTTTCGCCACAAGATATAATTAGTTTTTCCTTTACTTAAGAGAAACGAGAAATTTCAAGAAGCCCGTCAGAAACTTGCTCGATACTTTCACAGATACGTATTTGATTGAAATCGTTCGGACTTAGTTTCAGTTCAAATGAAATACATATCAGTACAGTACAAGTCAAGCATATATGAAGCAAGAAAGCCAGCACTTGAGAAGAAAGAAAGTCCAAGAGGAATATGGAAGAAACACTATGATGACATTATATATGTGGGTAAAGGAAAGACATGGTAAGCAGATATGACCGAAAATTATGGTAATGATATGTTATATATTAAATGGATACCTATGGGGTAAAAGGCTTTATGATTTTATAAATATGCTTTTTTCAGTGAATCCTCGGAAATTAGAATAGTCAATACCCATCCTTCGAAAAAAGGTGTATAGATTTCCGATTCGACCTGCCAGTAAAAACAGCTCATCTCATAAAATAACATCGAGTTATTGGAGCAGAAACTAAATTTGAAGTCGGCAAAACAGAAACGAACGCTAATTAAAGTGGAAACTTATTGTTTAGAGTTCGATTTGATGGTTCAAGCCCGGAGCGAGCTCCAAGTTTAACCGTATTTTATCGTTCCACGGGTATCGTTAATCTACAAACACCCGATAAAACTCCAATTTCTGAAGGGAAGCACGATCAGAAACCTATTGGGTAAGGTAATTCGACAAATGGCTGAAATAGTAGGACTTTGAGACAAGATGTACGTGTCCTAGCATTTGCAAACTTTATACAGTCGTTGGGATGTAACTTCTGCTAAAGAAAATATCACCTTTGCTGTCTTGTGGCCAATATGACCCTTCTTCAGATACGTTCGATTATTCTTAGTGGTTTTATATACAGGGTAGCGATTTGAAAGCAATTCAGAGGCAGTTACAGGCGAGCTAGACTCATTCGGTGAGCAAAACGTCAGGTCAATTTTAGTTGGAACATTTTGGTAGTCATAATTCCTTCCATAGTTATGACATTCAGTTGACGGAAATTCATACCTACTCGTGTACGAAACCGTAGAAAGCCGTGACATGAGGTGATGAGCTTGCGTGTTTATTCTTAGGTCTTCACAGGATTCTGGAACAGTGCCATACAAGAAAAAATTTAGAAAAAGCACTGACGTGAGGTCAGATTGCTTTGGCGCTCTTGTTGAGCTACTTGCGAGTAAATATTCAAACCATAACAAATCTATAAGCACTCTGATCACGTGAACAATAGTCTTTTCCCGTACTATGGGACAATGTGATGCAAATATGAACGCCTAATGAATGAACAAAAGTATATCTCAAATTAAAAATAACTACTCATAATTTTCCCCAAGTTTTGTTCGAAGCTATAATTCCCTTTTCCTAAAAACTTATGTCAGTGCTTTTCTGAATTTTGACAACGTATATTATTTCAGCCACCGAGATTGAATTCTATCTCTATGATTTCCCGTTATGAAAAATCTTGATTAATATAACGCCAACTAACACTGATTAATGACATTAAAATTTGAGGATACGTAAGATATCGATCACCTCAATATATTCACGTATTTTTATTGAAATCCGAAAAATATCTTATGAGATAGTGAGTATTAAAAAATTTTTTCTGGGAATTTTTGAAAATTTTCTAGCGTGACGATTTCAGCGAAATTTTGCGAGCTGTTTTGTTGCAGCCTCCTCAATAATAGTTCAAGTATCAATTTGATCGGATGGATATTACAGTAGTTATTGAGGAGACAAAATTTCAGATGCTCATAACTACTGCACCATCCAACGGATTTGGCCCAATAACGAACTTGACCGAGATATTTGGACAATTAATCTATTCTGATAATATGAAAACTCTAGCTGATTCCTTTTGGATGCTAGAGAGGATACGGCCGGTCGGCCGGACAGACTCAACTTTCGCCACGAATTCTTCATCAGGAGTCGAACCCAATCGATTGAGACCATTTTCGGCCCGATATTCCAAAATTACAGACATTCGGGCAAAATGATAGGTACTCGGTTCGGGTGCACAAGAGCTCCAAAAATAGAGGTAGATAATATAAAAGAATGAACAAGCATAAATCTTGAATTGATGGAAAGAAAATATAAAATTTTCGTTCAATTTCATTAAAATCACCAATCTCTTTTGTTCATAAAAATTACGACATTCAATGATTACATACATATATTTCGATGAAAGACAGAAATACGGAGTTTTATTATTTCGTCACAATGTCGGAATCGGATCGAAAATGGTATCACTAGATTGAGTTCAACTGCCCAACGAATACTCCATGGTCAAACGTGAGTATCCCCGGGCGCCTGAATACTCTTTAGCTTCAAAAGGAGATGAGCTAGAGGTTTCATATTTTCAGGAAAAGTTTATTTTTCGAATCTCTCGGTCAAGCTCGTTATTGAGCCAAATTCATCGAATAGTTCAGCAGTTTCAATAGCTTTTAACATATGCATCAGAGCAATTTGATTTTACAATGAATTTTTCGTAACTCGACTGAATTGTTTCATTTTTCATATTATCCTCAAGAAGAAATCAATAATAATTGCTTTGAGGAGATTTTTGCTTAACATGAACTTGAATTAATGAGTTGTTTCAAATAACAGGAGCTTAAGTGAAAAAAGTTTTCAATTTCTATTTGCTTTTGGATTGATACGACCTTATTCTCAAGAGAAGGAATTTGGGTTTCGAATAAAACTAAGAAAAAACTATGAGCAGCAAAATTAAGATATAGCTTTATTGATTCTTTTGCATTCATTGTGGCGGTTTTCTTCAGTACCACACTTTTTCAGAGTCCAGGAAAAGACTTCAGAAGAAGCGTGTAAGAGCTCCTGACTTCTGACGGCAGCGCATTTCTAGATTTTTAAAATGTCCTTTCTAATTTTTTTTAGAGATTCTCGAATTAAAATTAGTTTTGAGATATTGTAATTCGCATGTAATTTGCAGATGTGGATACCAGCGACATCAAATCCTAAATCTGAAGAAATTTTATTCAATAAGAAGACAAATACAACCGTGGAAGAGTAATGTGCAGAGCTTCCCAAAATTTATCATTCAATGAAATTGGAACGGTTGATATTTCCCTAAAACCGGCCTATCTGAAAAGAATCCGCACAGTTCCCACTTTGACCATTCTTATTTCCCACAACACATCTCTCCTAGTGGGAAGATAATAACTCTACATCTTCCTGCTGGGAAAGAAAATGGAAATTCTACCAGAATAAGGACATAAATCCTAACATTTCGCAGACATATTCCAGTTTCGAGAAATCGGTAGTATTTCTAAATGACAGGTTCTGGATGCTGCAATTTTTTTATGGGATATACAAACGAATTCGATATTTACTGAGAATTGTCACAATGAATAGACCTGTGATTGTAGGTATAAATCATATTTTTCATTGAATGATGGGTTCGGGTTTGCATGGCGGAAGTCTCTAAAAGTGTAAATCTAACTCCAGTTCCATCATATAAAATATCTCGTCATCAGCCAGAATTTTGTGACGATTCGCTTCTCAATTATCATGATGTTCGACAAATCCAACGATTGAGTAGATGTTTTCATCAGCTCCTTAGAATAAAATAGTTCTTTTCTCTGCTTTTGTCTTTTTATTTTCCAGATTCGATGTGGGCAACTTGAAGAAGTCTCTGTTTGTTTCATCAATAGAAGACCACTTTTGAAGAAAGAAGTCCGTAAAATATATTTCAGCTTATTTTTGTACTTTCACACTTAGGCGGGGAGCCAGGGTTTTATTTTACTGGGGTTTTTTCCCTTTTATGTGATACGCCGAATTGTATGACACCCCGTCACTAACCCCTGATCTATATGCTTTATTGTTTGCTAACTAAATATTGTAAGCCAAAAGTTCAAAAGAATATATATATATATATATATATATATTATATAACCACTAGCGTAAGTTATTATAACTCACTCCATTAAATAGCAAAAGATTCTTCGAATTATAACGGAAAGAACAACAGAAAGGTCGGATCGGTTGGGAGTTCTATTTCAGACATCAGAGTTTAATTATTTATTTCTTTATTTCTTTGGTCCGAATATACAAAAATTTCATTTCCAAATCGTGAATATTTGGCGTTTTTTGCGCAATGCAATTCTCGTTCATGTAAAACGCCAAATCGCACAATCCATAATTGATATAGAAGGGAGTATTAGAGAAATGTCATTTAAAACATGATTCACACAATACATATGCATGTTTTTCGAACTACATCACCGCATACTGAGCAATATAAATTGTTTCCCAATGAGGACAGGACATAATTTTTTTTTCAAAATATAACTAAAACCATTTGAGATATTTCAAGAACGCCATAAAGTAGTCTGGGCGGTGTCCAGCTTTTAAGAAATCGGTGATATATCTCTCTTTCAATTAACTCTACAGAAGTAAAATATTTGGCAACAAAATCCTGAAACATGTCAATTTTGTTTCACTATTTCCAAATACAGTGGAACTTCCCTAACTCGAATCTCCAAGGGCCAGTAGTTTCACTTCGAGTTACGGAAAATTCGAAATACGGAAAATTGGACTGGGTTGAGGGTGACCAAATAAACAAAACACACACACATGCAATACAAATGTATTGCAGATGTATTTCGAAAACAAGGTCCTATGTATGTACATTATTTAATAAAATCACACAAAAAAACAGATACAAAAAAAACGAAACTTGTACATTCATTTCAATTACACATGTATTCTTATGGACTAAAAGTTTATCTTTGTTTTTAAAATAGTTGATAATGTGTTTAGGGGAATCCCAAATTGTTGAGCAATGATTTTCTTTTTCTTTTCGTCTCTTTCTACTTCAGCAATTGATTTTAATTTCTCCTTCAGCGTCAAACACTTCAAGTTTCGCTTTGATATCATTTTAGTCCACCACAACACAAAGCCTTTTTAAATTTCACAACTTAACTAATCAGAACTGATATTTTATAGAGCGCGCGCGCAAAACTAAGAAAAACAAGTTTGGATCTGTCGGCGACTCTCCGTTCGGTAATTCCTCGAAGTTGCAGTGGGTGTTGCCCCAAAAAATTCGAGTTATGCTTGGTTGCCACCTCGGTTACTGCTGAATTTCAGTTCGAGTTTCAGAAATATTCGAGTTATGGAAATTCGACTTAGAGGGGAAGAAATACATGGCGATGTTGTCAAAACGTTTTTGCTTCTGAAGAAAATTCGACTTGAAGAATTCTTCGAGATAGGGAAGTTCGAGTTAGGGGAGTTCCACTGTATAAAAATATAAAAGGCAACGCTCGTGCCTTTTAGTGCACTTGGAAGACTCACTCGTACCTAGTACTCTACTTATTTGTCCAATGACAATGACACAAAGATAAATTATTCATCAGACATCTTGTTCGGTCCTTTTGTTATAGCATGAATTTGAAGCTGAGTCGATCGCTAAATATTTGAATTTCGCGCTAATTTTATAAGTCAACACTGGTGACTTCGCACATGTTATGGATACGCATACGCATCTAGAACGCGAATTGGAATAGAAGAACTCTCGCTATCACGTCTGTTATCGAAATTGTTTAAAAAATCACGCTAATTTTGATTTGTTTTTTGGATATATTACACGCTTGGTTTCACCCGCATATTTGGAAATTTCGCATCGCATTTTGATTGTGTTTTCAACAACGCATTTGAACAAAAGTTGGATTAGAAATCCCGCAGCAAGGGGTCCCTGTGAAGAGCTGATAATTGGGGCAGAGCCCTGAAATCATCGTAGTTCACCGCTGTGGTAAGTCATCATTGTTGACCGCATTTCTTTATATGAATTTTGTTGTTTCATATTATATATTTCGCGTTCGCACCAGCTTCAAACGCAAAAATAAATACAGTCTACTTATCCCTCAAAATTACTGAGCTATCGGACATAACACATCTACCCGGGGAAATTTTTTGCAATTTCAAATAGCTTAGATGCAAACTTGGTTTTTGTCCGTAAGTTTCCTAATTTCAAATCCAATATGATAAAAATTTGTAGAAATACATGTAAATTGTTCTGTCTTGCCTTTATCAGTGCTTGTTCTCATTATTAAGAAGAAAAAAAATAATTTGTAGGTTTCTTTGCTTCTTGATTATATATGCTCAAATTTGTTAATTGTAACAAGTTCTTTTATCGTGAAATGGGGGATTTCCCGTTTATTCGATATATATATTGATGTAATATAATGTCGAAATAAATAAATGAATAGAAAGTGACAAATCGATTATTAGTGAATATGTGCTTTCAAAAATGGAATCCAAAGTTGTCAAGACCCTGTAGGATTACTCTCAAAAATAGAATGAACCTTATTCACCATTTCTCAGTATTAAAACAGCATAAAGTTTTCTTTCAATACCGAAAATTATGACTAGAAATGTGTTTTACTGAAGTTTCAAGGCACGTATTGGCACATCAATCGATAATTCAACACACATTGTGTGGAAAAGTTTATATGTCGGTTGGGCCTCTATCTCTCTTATTGAATTAGCTTTTTTCTTTTGTTTCAAAATGCAAGAAGGGAATGCCTGATGCCTCCGGTTTTTTCATATGAATTCAACATGGTCGGAAATTTCATCACGTTTGCAAGTCGGCGGGTTGCTGCGGTTTATATCTGCGAAATTATATGTTCCAAATTTTGCGCTTGATGTAGGCCACTTTGATCTTTTATGAAAGGCTTCGGGCGGATTTTTCGGTTTTATCATATATTCAGGTCGGCATTTCTCCTACTCAATCGAATGAAAAATCTGATGAATTTTAGTCATTTCATCATGTTAGAACATGATTAGTTCGTAAATGAGCGATAAATTAAATCTTTATATTTTTAATATAAGAACATTCCGAAAATAAAATATGTTACATATTGGTTTCAGCATATCATTACTTGTTCAAGAATACTACTTCGGTTTTTTTTTAAAGAATCCTCAATGATGTTCACCTACGTTTCGGCAGTGATCTGTTACTTAGATACCTATATTATAAGCATCTTTAAGTCAAACTTGGATATCTATTACAAATCTCAAATTCTTGCTCAACGATTTTTGATGTCTCTGAAGTTTCTGAACGTCCGTTCCGTGGTACATCACTTTAATACAATTATTTTTGAAGGAGCGGATTGAATGAACATATTCAACGATAAGAATGCTTTAGCATTATCTCTCAGACCATTTTATGTAATGAGTTTAATAACTGCACGATGCTGAAATTTTTTCTTGTTGGAAGTATTAAAAGAATTATGTATTGCCACCTGCTGGTATATGACGATTGTGAACATTTATACGAAATATATTCTGACTATCCTGAGTAGCTGCAGCATTCACAGGTGAATTTTACGCTATAACTTTCAAAGACTGCAATGATAAAAACCGTCAACGAAGTGTCATAATCATCGACACACTCAGTTAATTGCAAGCCATACAAGAGAGTTACGCTATACATCAAATTCTGAGAAGGGTTAAAGAGGAGCTAAAACGGGCAAATACCAACATGGCTGAAATCAAATTCATGTGGCTTCTATCACACATAGGTGTCTTGTCTAAGACTACCACAAATAACAAAGTGGCTACATCTTTTCCCATAATATACAAATTTCCTCTCAAAAAAACTCATACAAAATTGTGACCATCAGAATGGAGCTCGTCTATCAATAAGTTATCAGAGGAGAAAAAAATCGCTGAGGCAGTAAAAAACACTCTAAAAACAAGAAACAAAAAGTTATACTCAGTAGACTGCGAATGGACCATTTATGGGTTTATGTATACCTCATCTCCCGGGCTCAAGAAGTTTCCAGTGACCTATCTATGTGAAGTTAAAAAAACTGTAGAATATAATATTTTTTCTGAATGTCCAATAAATCCAGTGAAAATAATAAAAAAATCGAAAAACAGGGACATTATCATGGCTTCCATATGCAATTTATTAGTGAAAAACTTAACTTTCTTCTAGTGTTAATTATACACTGTATCCGTAAAATATGGAACCAAATCAATTTTAGCTAAACAGAGTATTTGAAGAAATAATCCTGAAACACGTCGATTTTTTATTTTAGTTTACCATATATTAAAATAATAATCTAATAGACGGGTTGAAATACATTCGAGTAATGATATCACCGTCATTTTTTTAATGGAACGCCCCCATTTTGTCTCCATTTTCGGATTACTCTAGCTGAGCTGATTCCAAAAATTTATCACAGTTGATTCCAATTGGTACAGAGTGGACAAAAATAATTTCTTTCATATTCTGTCTGCAAGATCACAAGTACCCAACATATTTGGAAACAGCTTATTTTTATTAATCTAAAAATGTAACAAACTACAAGGTGTTACATTCAAACCAATTGCCACTAGAAAATAAGTATTTTTGATAATATTGTTAATATGACTAATAAAGAATGTTACGCGTTACTTTAGGAGCACACACAAAACTATTGTATTTTTGTACCAATAAGAATATGTTATACATTTTTGGAATCACCTAAGCTAGAGTAATTCTAAAATGGAGACAAAGGCGTTTCATTAAAAAAAATGACGGTGACATCATTACTCGAAAGTAATTCACCCTGAGTATTAGATTATTATTTTCATATACTGTAAAATGAAATCAAAAATCGACGTATGCAGGATTATTTCTTAAAATGGTCTTTTTAGCTAAAAATGAATTTATTCCATACTTTACGGACACATTGTATATCCAACATATATCACTTTCTCGCCAATAACCCTTGTTGCGAAAAAACTTAAACTTAAAAATAAGGCACTATATCAAAATTAAATTTTTGTGTGATCATATAAAATGTTGAATATCAAAATAGCGAACAAATTTGAGCTCTACTTTTTATTATTAAATAGCGCTCTGTGAACTTTTAAACCTGCCAATATATCTGGCGTTGGTAGTTAAGAATCTGAAATGTCGAAATCCCTACATTAAAGTACCTTCTACACTCAGTACATGAAAAGACCTAATCTCAAACCGTAATTGATATTCCCCATTCCATGTCAAAGGAATCAATGCCGTAAATAACGCGTCCGAAATTTATCGTGCCAATGAGCCGAAACCGGTATAATTAATTTCGGAAAATATATCCTCGAACTTTTCCAACCGGTTGATAAAAAGTTTCCTCGTTGGTTTCGAAACTTTATGATCCTAAACGATCTTATGGATAATCCCCTCTAAGAAAAGCGAGTTCGACATCAACTGAACCGAGAACTCTGTTCAGTATTGATATGGGGAGCTCAAACTGAAACGTATTGATCGTTTTCAGTATGAATTTCAACGAGTCTTGCTTGGAATTTGTTGAAACCCATACATAATCCATTGAATGGATGTAAAATCATTTTCAACGACATCAATGATCATGCAAATTTAACTTTCATACTGAAACGTTTAATTTGCACAATCGGAATTATATTCGAATCGAACTTTGATTTCAGAAACACATATCTGATTGGTGAACTGCTTCATTACTCTTTTAAACAGACTTCCAAAAAAAAAGAAGACGATCAGATTGTGATCTTTATTCTTTCATTGGAAAGCTTATGTTTTGAGTTTTAGTTCATCTAAATTTGCTTCATTTGTCGCAATGGCATCCAAGGAAAAATGAATATCAAATTTGCACTGAAACATTTATTGAAAATTGCATTTGCTTTTTAGATTGAGTCGGAACTCTCAAGAAAGGTTCAGTAAAATCTCATTTCTGATTTTGCAGTGCTACATCGTTTAAGACAAGGTCATAGAAGTACAAATAGCATGCTTTTCAGATGGATCTCAGTTACAAGCGCAAGTTTTGAATGCGGAGAAGCAACGAAAACAAAATCTCACGTCATCAATCACAGTCCCATATATAAATTTCAGGATGGTTTTAGACTATTCATGATATTTCCGATTCTTTCATGAGCTGAGTAGTAAATTTCCAACAAATTTGATACTTGATGAAATTCTATTTTCTGCTTTTGTCTTTTTATTTTCAGATTCGATGTGGGTAACTTGGAGGAACATCTGTGTTCATTAATCAATCTGGATGAGAGATTTCTTTAGCCCTTCACCGTTTAATATTTAAGCTTATTTTTATGACAATACTTGCAGCCAGGGCATCTTTACTGGGGTTTTTCTCCTAGTCTTTTATAATATACGCCACATTGAACGCTATCTCGTCACTAACACCAGCTAACACTTCATCCTTCATTATTTGCAAACAATTGTACGCCAAAATTGTAAAGTACATATATACATATACTCGTTTAATATAATAATCAATGCGAAAAAATATCTCTGTCTGTCAGATCTTGATGCTTTAACCGATTCGAATGAAATTTAATACACAGAAACTTTAGAGTTTGGCGAAGGATACTTTTTCAAGTCAAAATAGGATTTCAAAGAGTTGAAAGATGTGTCAGGTTGACTGTTAGTTTCGGTCTTATACAGGGTTATTCACTACAATGGCCTATTTTTTTATCGAGATAGTGGACTTGTTTCGACCATGGCTAAATACAATGATTCAACTTGTTCACCAAATTTGGTTCAAGTCTAGCATGGGATTTTTCATAATTGGGTCGAACCAAATCGATTTAGAATATTGTCAGTTCGATGTTCCAAAATTAAATACATTTAGTTTCTGTCTGGGATTATAGGCGCATACAGATGATTTCTTCAGAAGGATTATGGATTTCATATTAATGTTCCAGCGAAGTCGGGTACTTTTATTCATTTTTCGTTCATCTTTAATATCATCGTGCAAGTTATTGGTATTTTTTTTTTTTTTTTCAATGTTTATATTCTTCACAATTCATCTCGTTCTGGAAAAATTCTATACGTCTACATATAGGTGTTCCGGTTTCAAAACTAGCCGAACTAAAAAATAACTTTTTTTCCATTTTTTTTGTCAGTCCTTTTACGCGATATAATTTATCACTGTTACATTCGCTAAAAAAATTTTTTTTTCGTAAAATTTTATCGATTATCAGATGTTTTTCCCTTCATTTTCGTTATTGTCCACTTTTTGAATTTAGTTGCGGAATGCTGAGATGTTTCCTCTTTGTTCCGAAATTATTTCAGGATTTTTTGTTACATGTACAAAATGGCGGATACGCCGGGTTTGATGAATCATGTAGTATCAAACGTAATTGCTCACTGCTCAATATCGTTAAGGGAATGTTTTCAAGATGGTGGTCATGAAAAGTTGTGAAAGAAAATTAGAATCGAACACAATTAGTTTCTGTAATAGGTGCTTGGCATAAAACCTATCAGAAAAAGAGGAACCCCATGAGGCTTCATCTGCAAAAGATGCTACTTTGTTAGAAGGCAGAGGAAAATGCACGTTGGGTCTTGATAATTTACCTTCGATTGGGTTTTCGAAATATGGACTAAATACTAAAAATGATAGCATCTAAGTTGACACCTTGATCGGATTTTCAGTATTTATTTCAGGTTTCTCTCAATTCGAAAGCTGGGAAAAGAAGGCTATCAGTGTATTTTCCATAAAATAAACAACAATATAATAACAATTTGTTGAGTGAACGAGTAATATTGGTGGTAAAACAGAAAGATGTCGATGAGATCAAAGGCACAATTCAGAATGTCCGTTCAAACGTGTTCACCAATTAGTTCACACAGCTACAAACTAGTCAAGTATATATTACAGAATTTTTGAATGGAGTACCACTACATCATTTTCAATATAATACTTCATTATAAGTTCCTTTCCGAATTCTACCAGTTTTCTCAGACTAGGTAGGCAATTCGATCACAAAATATGAATCATCGTCACTTAGATGCAATCACCGCTTATTGTAAAACATGTATTCTATATGTTGAATGATTATTTGGGCTATTACCATCATCTATTGTGGATGTAATGTTTTCCGACGTTTCGATAGACTTCTTCCTTTATCAAGGAGGAAAAGATAAAGATAGAAGATCTATCGAAACGTCGGAAAACATTACATCCACAATAGATGATGGTAATAGCCCAAACAATCATTCAACACGAGGTCCATCATCAACAATATCTCGTCATCAATGTATTCTATACACAAATATGTGTGAAAATAATGTTAATTTAAAGTATTCCACAAAAATACAGAAATCAACTAAGATTATACACGATTTTTTACATAGATAAAAAGAACTATTTTAAAATGATTCGACTGAAAAACTCAAAACTCGTATTTTTCCAGTAAGAACACTATTGCAATGGAATAGCCAGATCATCAATAATATAATAATAATCTAACTCAATAAAAATATTTTAATTATGAAAAATATGGGATCAGTTTACATAAAATAATAACACACAAGGGATCCATATTTCAATGTGAAGAACGTGAGGGAAACGTGAAAATAATAGAAATCCCAAATGGTGTAAGTAATCATGAGCAAAAAGTATATCTGCATTCAACACGCTCAGGCGTAGAAAGCAACATCTGAATAAATTAATTCAAAGACAGGGCCATTCTGCTGTGGAAATGATGCAAGGATTCACGTAGAGTGAGACACAATTCAACTCTAGTTCGACATGCTTAAATCAGGCAAAAAAGTAAAATACTACATGTTGTCTGATGATAGCAGCCTAGCAGTAGGATCCAGAAAAAAGGAAATATTATTACTAGAACTATTTTAAGCATATTTTACCTTTGATGATATTTAGAAAAGCGAAATAATGCAAAAATATAGGTCGAAAATCAATTCGAACAAATCCACTTTAGGTATTTTCAAATTGAATGAATCAAACGTGATGAAGGTAGGGCATATCAAGAAGGGAACACAAAGTTGAGAAATGTTACATGAAGCTTTAGTTATGAATTGTTTAAATAAAAAGAATTGTTTTGAAAATTTGTTTCATCCTGTATTTTCAGAACAAAGAGCTTCTTGAATAACAAACGCACGATAAAATATCCTTTAAATAGCCCAAGTTATCCGCATGTTCAGCTAACACTCAGTTCATTACATATTTGTAATTGAAAGGTCCTAATTTCGGTAGGGAAAAGAGTGCAATACAAAAGTTAGACATTTTTCAAGTTTTTCATCAATCATATGTATTATTGACCATATTGTGCATGTTCTTCAATACTCATAGTTCATGTTATTCGCAGTGACATTTTAGATTATCAGGGCTATTCACTAACTCAAGTTGCTATGAATAGCCACCGAAAATCGTGGTCATCTTCAAGGTCAGTTGCTAAGCGCGAAATCGGTATTCACTATTCAAGAAAGTGGTTATGAAAGTTACTTTGCATAACGACTAGTGACTATCCCTAGTAGTTTACTGGCAACTGCTTTATAGGTTAGCTATCGATAACCACTCTTGTCGGCTACTGTTTTTTATTCAGGGCTATTCACTAACTCAAGTTGCTATGAATAGCCACCGAAAATCGTGGTCATCTTCAAGGTCAGTTACTAAGCGCGAAATCGGTATTCACTATTCAAGAAAGTGGTTATGAAAGTTACTTTGCATAACGACTAGTGACTATCCCTAGTAGATTACTGGCTAACTGCTTTATAGGTGTAGCTATCGATAAACACTCTTGTCGGCTACTGTTTGTTTATTGTTTTTTTTCATTCATGTGAAAAATTAGAAGTTTTAATCGAATTAGAATGACATTTTTAGTGCAAATGAACTTTTTAATGAATTTGGAATTACAAAGGTATTAATATAGAGTATTGTAGGGTAAATGCGCCACTGCTGCAAAGGCTTAACGCTGTCTTCATATTATTATTATTCAACTCTTTTGTGAGTTGCATTCACAGTTCTCCAACTTTTACTGATTCAGCTGGCGATAGTTTTTTTGGATATCTCTGAAAGTCATGAACTAACGCCACCACTGGTGAAAGATTAAGAATCGCGAATACCAAGTAACGCAATAAAACTAGCTCAACCTTGTTAGCCTTACAACTAGATCGCTTTAATATTTAATACACGTGTTCCAACTTGATTAAATAATTAAATGCATTTGCTCAATTTATTCGACGGTGTGTTGCGTCTGGATTCTAAGAGCCTGTTGCTAAATGAAAACCGAGGAAATTTATGGCTTTACTCACGAAGAGAAAGCTTGGTCGGGCGATGTTTATAGCCAGGTTTTCATCAGAAGGAACTGATTAACTGAATTGCTGATTTTGGGAACGCATTTCAAGGTTCCATGATTTGTTTGTGAATCGTTGATGGCGGGGAAAATAAATTATGAAAAAAATGTGCAGAAGCACTGAGGTGAGGTCAAGGGCTACCACACGCTTGCTTTCTAAGAGATTCCGTATGGACACAAATTTATAAGTTAACAAAAAGGAACGACAATTCCGAAGGGGGCTGTGAGAGGGAAATTTATTACAAAAGTGATCAATATGTCATAATGAAAGTAAAAGATATTCAAACAACCTCAGATCTTCTCCTAAAAATCATTCATTTGTCATATTCTATACAGAAATATCAAAGAATTCAGATCAGAAAGAATTTTCACATCAACAGCAAAGATGTATTATCCAAATATCTCTTTCAAGTTCGTTGTGGCGCAAAATCGACAGTTATCAGTTTAAATTGGTTTCCTCAGTTACTAGCAAAAACTTTGAAAGAATGTAGTCTGCCAAATTTCGTAAAATACTCGATTACTCTTGAGACATTCGCCAGATCTTTACGAAAATTCGATCAATGTGATCAAGTCACAGAAAGCAATTATATGTATTTTTTCATTATTTCACATAATCTATTTTCATTATTTATTTATTGCACTGTTACAAAGACTAGGAAAAAATTCAGAACCCGCCAATAATATCATAATGCAAGTTTGCAACGTTTTGGACAGTGCCCTTTTTCCAACCAGTATAAAATTGTAAATATTCTGTTGAATAGAAACAAAATTCTCATATAACTTTCAGAAATAATATACTTTTTCTTTTCCCAACTTATTTTGTTGGATGTCATTTGGGTATGATGTCAATTGATCCTAGATGTGTCACGTCAAATTTGATTTCTTCTTCTTGGTCTCTGTTGGCCTGTTCATTTTAGATTGTTCTAAGAAGTGGAATAAATATTGTTTAGATTCCTAGTATCTGATCTGTCATAAAAAATCCAGAGAGTGTCCCGAGATGATATAAAACAAAATGAGCGTTATGTTGATGACAGAGCAGATATTAGGAATCTAGACAACAACATTTCCACTCTTTTGAACAATCCAAAATGAATAGACCAACAGAGACCAAGAAGAAAAAATCAAATTTGACGTGACACATATAAAATCAATTGATATCATAGCCATAATGACATGCAACAAAGTAAGTTGGGAAAAGATAAAATATATTATTGCCGAAGTAATATGAGAATTTAGTCTCTATTCAACAAAATATTTTACAGTTTACGATGCTTGTAGATTGTTTGTTTTAATATTGTATATGATCTTTTTCACAGGCGGCAAAAATGACACTGCCCGAAACGTTGCCAAATTGCATTATGTCATTATGGAAATTACACTCTGCATATCAAATAATATTCTATCATTACTAGTAATCTTTATAATAATGAAGCCTATATGTGTAAACGCCTCAGTTTTATTTGATAATTGCAATTCCCTGTAATTTTCAACTTTTTACTAAAATGATGTTGGTGACTCAGCACCCTATAAGAGATATATTTCAAACTGACAAATCATATTGCTGAAAATCAATGAATGGAATACCAGTTCTTCAACCATTGCTATGATAGCAATATATTATATCTATATTATATATAGTTTAAACTACTATTTCCAATAGAATCAACCTGGTTGTAAACTACAATTGAATGACTGCAATATTGTGTTATAGTCATGAAAGAAGGTCGTTGGTTCCTGCTCTGTCTTAAAATGTCTTTTCCGTACATTGCTACCTTCTGCGTTTTTCAGTGTCTGATCTGTTGTTTAGTAATACAAAGCACCTATCCTACACTTGTTACGAAAATAATCATTACTCATCCAAAACTAAATTGCAGTGTTATGGCTCATTCATCCCTTAAACAACTGAGCGAATATCTCCTCCTAACCATAAATTACTTCTTTTACGAGTTTATGAACATTACTGCTTGAAGTGGCCAACAATAAACAATGGTCCTTGGAAACTCATTCGCTCAGCACTATGACAAATCAAGCTGAAAATGGGTCATTTTCCCGGTAGCGTGAACGTGATATGTGCCTCAGATAATTAAGCCAGGTTCACGTAACCTGGAAGATAAACGTTGTTATAACGGATCCCCCATAATAACATAGTTAGCTGCTGTTCTGTGTTATATACGGCTCTGAGAGCTATTTTCTTTTCGGAAGCTCTCTGCTCTGAGTCTATAATACCACAGACATTTTCGTGTTTCATGGAATTTTGTCCGGTTAATCCACTGTCGAGGAGACAGCTGTGATGTATGATCGTTTTGGAGTGGTCATCATGCGCTTCATCGGATATAAAATGGAGTTAAACTTCGAGGTCGATACGTTTATTTCTGAGCGCATATTTCGGTAGTTCGGAAGCTCACGACATAGAATCGGATATTCGAGCGACTCGTCACCATTTTCTCGTATACATATTTGTACGTGCTTCAAAAGGATTGATGCAACAGCTTCTGGCCTCACGTTTCTCCATTTTTAACCGATTTCTATAGAGGAGGTTACCAAATCATATGTACTTATTTGCGTGCTTGTTTCAAATAGAACAGCGAGCTATCGTTTTACCAAAATGCCTTCAGTTTTTTGAAACCGAACCGAAAATGGTCCCAATTGATGACATTCCACTTCCTGATCAAGAAACCGTCGTCAAACTTGATTATGTCTGGTTGGCCATGTGCTATCTATCTTCAGCAGGAGATAAGTTAAAATTTTTATATTCCTAGAATAAGTTATGAGAATGAGAGTAGTTATGAGCATCTGAAATTGGTTAAATCTCCTAGATTAACCATCTTAAGAATTTGTGACTTGAGTTTAAATAAGGTTATAAGATAAAGGATTGCCAAATTCAGTGAAAGTCCACAGACTAGAATATTTTAAAAATATCCGGAAAAGTACTCCATTATCCATAAAATGAAATAAAATTTGTGCATATATAGAGGATATTGATGATAAAAAGACACAGCAACTTCTATATGTAACAGAGTAACAAAAGCACAAATAAAAAGTTAAAATGCAGAAGAACACTGACGTGAGGTCAGACCTTTTGCGCGCTGGTTTTGAAGTATCATCTCGGAGTCTGAAATATTTTAATACGAAACCTTCAAGTTGATTCTTTGAAGCACCTCATTGTCAAGTTCAGATTACTCAAAAAGTAGAAAAGCATTGATACTCTAAGTTATAAGATCAGTCGGAAACCTAGAACAAAAATTATCGATGAATTTTAACGTATTTACGTATTGAAACGATAGTTGAAACTAGGACCAGCTATAAAAGCGATTAATCTAAATAATCGAATCTTCTGAAACAGGATCCTATAGATTCAATATTCTCAGAAAACTACTGTGTCAGACTTGCCACAATAACAATTTTGACGAAGTGTAGTAAAAAAAATTTTCACTCTTAAGTTAATTTCATTAGTTTCTGTGACTTTCTCGTATAAATGAGAAAACTTCTATGTTGTCTGACGATGAAACGCTACGACGATAAAATTCGAGAATATGCAAGACATCCTGATAATATGCACAAGTTTTTGTCTAGATCCGACGAATCTCGCAAGAGATATGATGTATTTAAAAAAAGTTTGGGTAATATTTTACAGATTTTCTTACGTGACGATTTCCACGAAATTTTGGAAATCTATTTGTATCAACCTCATTAAAACATCTCTCCAGATTTCAGATGCTCATAACAACCGAAGCATTCGAAGGATTCTAACTTGCCCGAGATATTTGGACAATTCACCTCCTCAGAGAATAATGGAGCACAAGCTTATCTCCTTAGGAAGAGAATATACGGCTGTGTATGCTCAAGTTTAAACAGTATTTCTTCATCGGGAAATCGAACCCAATCGATTGAGAAGATCTTCTGTTTGATAAGCATTTGGGCTAAACGATTGCAGCCTATTCTACTAGTTTCCTGAGCTAGAATAAGCATATTTATTTGCATGAACTTCTACGAATGTTAAATGGTACAAATTGAAAGATAATACAAGTTTTAAATTTTTATTGCCTATCAGCATAAGTGATTCTATCCTTCCGAAAACAAAATCAACATTCACTCACATTTCTAGAAAGGCGTGCTAAGTTTTATTCTATACAATTTTTTTCGGTAATATTCGTATACTCATGAGATATTCAACGGATCTCAACAAAAATTACGCATTTAAGGGGGTTATTGACTAATATTCTTCATTCTGAGATTTCATTTTCGTAGAAGATATTGGATTTTTAAGCTCCTATTCTATTAGAACAGAGTGGTATCGATTAGCTCAAATGTCTGTAATTTTCGAATATCGATCCGAAAATTAACTCCATCGATTGTGGTCGATCACCTGATAGAGAATCCTTAGTCAAGCTCTAGTATGTCCTGCCGGCCGGTTTAAAACAAACGCTCATATATATTGTTGAAAATTAATATTATTTTTTATCATTATAAACATAAAATAGCAGCATAAGATTTCAATGTTGCTATAGCTTGAAGAAACTTGTTTTCAAAATAAATCCTCTCACTAAGACCCGTCAATTCTTAATCAGATTATTTTTCGATTACCTATAGTCTTCGTCGTTTTTTCCTCGATCTCCCACTGTGTCATCCTGGATATAAAAGAGTGTTATCATCAACGTAATTAATCAATTCGAAGGAACTTGACTCCATGAGAATGCTTCATCCCTATTCCCCCTCAAAGTAGGAACTCGAGCGAAAAAGGGAAAATTCTCGTTCTCGAATTAGGCCGTACTTACACGTTGTTCCTTGCTTAACGACTTATTGTACAAAATTCCAAGCGCTCCGGATTCCAGACAGTTTCTCTTCAATTATATGACACAAGAACGCCGAAAAAAAAAAAATGAACGAGATTGCAAATGTCGAATAAGTATACTTCTTCCGAGAAGAGTGCCAAAGTATCTTTGTTAACTTCGGAAATTCGAAAACGGTAAATAAGATGAATACAGGTGTGGACTCTGCGATATTGTTCAAGAAGTTCTTTTACCGAAGTATGCTGCAGACGTTAGATTGAAATTTGTCACTATTGATCCAAATCACATTATTGATCAAATCTTGAAGAAAATGGTTCAGTTCGCACTCTTTTGATTTCACGCACGTGTTACTACGAGGGTTGCCATATTTCGGGATTAGAGAACAAATACAAATATTAATCAACGAAAAATGCTTTATTGTTTTTCAAAATATTCCCCATTAAGATCTATACACTTTTACATGCGTTTGAACCAATTGTCGAAGCACATTTCCACTCTGATTGAAGTATCTCCAAATCATGCATTCAATCGTGCTTCAAAGCACCACGATCGTATTTTCGGAGCATATCTTTCGACCAATCGACACGAGCCTTTTTTTTTTGAGCGATTGACAAATTGTGTGGGACCCAACACTTACAAATGTTTTTAACGGTCAAACGTTCATGCAATATTGAATATATGCTGGTCCCACTAATACCAATGGTTGTCTCAATATCACGATTATTCACATGAAGATCTCACAATATCAGTTAGCGCACAGCATGAACGGTTTTCGGAACGACAACTGATTTTGGACGACCTTCAGAAACCACATTTTAAGAAGCTATAATTAATCACCATCTTCTATGTTCATTAATGTGTCAAAAAATCACATCAATCAATAATTTGACAAAATGATAATGGCTTTGAAGATAAAATTTAGCAGATGACAATAATTCCGCGAATCCTAAAATATTGCACGGATTTGGCCCAATTACGAACTTGATCGAGATATTTGGTTTGTTAATCTATTCTAAAATATGAAAACTTTTGCTCATCTCTTTCGGAAGATAGAGTATATGGCCGGTCAGACGGACATACACAAGTTAGACCCTGTATTCCTCATCAGTAGATCACACCCAATCGATTGGGACCATTTTTGGCTTGATATTCGAAAATTACATACATTTCGGCATAACTATAGTACGCTGTTCTACTAAAATAAGCGCGAAATAGACCAGTTCGAAACGAATATAATTTATTTTATCAATATAACTGAATTGATTGTACAAAAAATCAATTGAGCACAAATAACCTTTTCAGTCTTCCGGTAATCACAAATCTTCTCTATGGAAATGTCTCTGCCATATTTTGGTATACATCATTTGTTATAAATAGAAAAAATTTTGAATTGCCAATGTTCATCGTCAGTGATGACATGTCTTAAGAGAATATAATTTGTTGATATTCGACAAATCTGAAGTATTATCACATAATGAATAATTTTGCGTTTATTTAATTCACATTGTATAATTACTTTCGCGCATCTCATTTCTTCGTAACTAACAAAACGATACAGTTTAGAAAAAGCTAGCATCTTGAACCAACAGATATAAATCAGACCATTAAAACCGTAATTCCTTATGCATCATCAACAATATCTCGTCATCAAATAATTCAATCAGTTCAATGCATTCCTCGTCGTGTTGAAATTTGTGTTGGCTATTCAAAAAATTTATTTCAAGGCAAGACTATGTGATCGAGAGCAAATTTTTTCGTGTAGTACCGTCCAACTTTCACAAATGACGCCAAATGGCTATACAATTCTAGAAAAATTATTTCTTATCGAGCCAGTCCGATTCTGTAGCAAGTTTCGGTTGTCGCACAACTGACATATAATATTCCGACCGGCAGGTGTTCCATTGATGCAGCCAGCAGCCCGTGTGGCGTTCCATTTTCCGAACGCAGTACACCTGCCCTGATGGACCAATCAGCGAGGATTTCAATACCTTGCCGGCCGTTGCGTACCTGCTTCCAAATTGGTAACGAAATGTCGATGAATATGTAGAAAGTGGTCAAATATTTATATATAATAATATTCGATGGTCGTCATCGGGATCATCAATTATCGTTCGAGGTGAAACTGTAGCAACTAAATGATACGGTAAAGTCAAAATATGTACCGGGACCTTGAAATGAAATTAAAGTTCCGGGTATGAATTTGATTATTGTCCGTTTAGCTTATATCAGTATGAAATGCCATTATATTTCACCGACTTTTTTATGTGAATGTTGCCAGGGCTTAGAATAGTCATAGTCAACTCAGAAAAAGGTTGTGGACTTTCACTGAGTTCAACTCTATTCAAAGTTTATTCAAAGTTTGACAGTATATTAAAAAGTTAGCCTATTTTCCTGTCAGATTAGTTTGTCTATATCACATAAAGGTCCTAGTAAACATTCACTGCCAATTTACTTCTGAACCTAAGAGTTTTCGAAAGGTTTGAAAATTATGGCAGAAATTTCTAAAGGTATTTTGATTGGGATGTTGTATGATAACCAGGAAGGTATCACAAAGAAGTAATGTTGAATCTGAAGATGTAGCTAATAAGGGAATGGTATATATTCTTGAATGCAGAATTGGAACAGAGCATCTCACTTCTATGAAACACTTTGATTTAATTATCAACAAAATAAGATTCAATACAAGCTTGTATTCTGAACATGTTCTAGTTGATCAATGCATAAAAGTGATGGTAGGCACATTTAGTTTTTCAAATCTCTTATTTTTCCTCATAAAAATACCTTCCTTGTGATCTTCTCGATGAGAGCTATACATGCTTCGTTCAGTAGGTATTCTCTGCAAATCTCTTGGTGATTATGTGAAATGAAGGTTTCATTTTGAGTCACTGACGAAAAGACTTAATTCTTCCATTTAATATATATTTTTCATCGTGATTGTTTCATAGTTTTGTTGGTCTGGGATATACTCAGCTCTAATCACATCCTTAATATTCAAAATTGAAATAATAGCTTTTAACATAAAGAATCGAATAAATGTTGATTACTTCTAAAGTTCTTTCAATCCGAATAATATCTCTTACAGGTATGTTATGTATACAACAGAATATTTTGAAGAATTCATAAACACATTCAGGAGCATTCACAATACTGAACGCTATGGATAGAACATCAATGATCTGAAAACGATGAAGAATAACGATCTACCATAATCAAATTAGATATAATTCAATTATTAATATTCAATGTTTAGACTTTTACTATTATCAAATAACTTCCAATCATTATTGAAATCAAAATAGATATTTGAAAACTTAAATGAAATATCATATGATTGAAATTTGTCAAATTATTATTAGGGTTTTACAAATTACACAATAAGTATTTTTTGAATAGTGAAAAAAAATCTTTGTGAAAGAGAAGAGAGAAATTAACTTTATTGATAATAAAAAATCATCAAATGGCTATCGACCGAAGTCTTCCTGCCAATTTTACATTTATTGTATAAAAAAAAGTTATTCCAACGATATTAGATGTTCATAAATTGGTAGTGCTTGTAGTTTGGCCTTTGGTGGGCTCTCTGTGTCATATTGGTGCACTAGTGAAGAAGCTCGGTATGGGGGAAGGGCCTATTAGTCCAGGTTGAGCTATCCGATCGATGATTCTTAACAAACTTATCCACCTGTAGGAAAAAAATCTTCTTTTAATGCCAACAGATTGTGCTCCTTTTACTAAATGAAAATGAGTAGCATATCCTCCTAATAATAACTGTATATTAGCATGTAACAATAATTTACTTACATACATTTCAATTTATATCCTTAAATGAAGTGACAACTTTAGTTCTTCTCGACATTATTCCACATCCATTACTTCAGTGAACGAATCAGACTCATCATCAGATAATTCTGGATCTGAATCACTTTCCTCCAATGAAATAATAAATGGAGGAATATTATCTATACGTAGGTTACCCATATGTTTTGTCCAGTCCTCTTCAATAAGTCGTTCGCAATGTAAATAAAAATTTTGCCACATTTCAGGTGTACATTTTGAAAGAGCCAGAGTCCATAAATTGAACACTCTATCCCTTGTGTAAGGATGAGAATATATGTTCTTGTTGTAGAAGTTTTTACAAAACGCCCATGCCATTATATTGGCAATGGCATGGGGGTAATCTAAGAACTTCATGTCCATGCTCTTTCAAAAGTTCATCAATAACGTATCGTCTCTGTCGGTCAGTTCTAAATGGTAATATTAAATTCCAAAGTTGTTTTTTATTTAAATTCCGATCGAAATCAATTTTGTTATTCACCAACCAATTCTGCATATCAATTTTCTTGCTTGAACTAGTTGGTGGCTTATCCAACTGCACTGAATGATATGGTGCATTGTCCATTATGATCACAAATTTACCAGCAAGCTTTGATAAAGCTGGAATTAGTTGATTAATAACCCAATTTTGAAAAATTTCATTGGTCATAGTCTTGTGATAGTCACGGTCATTATTCTTCGAATCTAAAATGAAATCACAACCCTCCAAAAATCCAAAATTACTTCCTGCATGCAAAACAGTGAATCTTTTACCTTCAGATTTAATTTTTGATGGATTTCCTCTCATATCAGATTCGTGTGTCCATCGACGAACAGATGAACCATTTTGGTAAATCCAAGTTTCATCAAGAAACACGAATCTTATATTTTCATCCATCGACTTAAATTGCAAAAATTTTCTCAGGAAAGTAATTTTGGCTGCAACGACATGTTTTTGTTCACATAAAATTTTGCGTCCATTTACCCTTTTATATTTATAACCCATTGATTTAATAATATTGAATAATGAAGTGCGTTCTCCCTTATAATCCAAATGTTCCTTAGCGTAAGTCAGTAGTGTGTCGATAGAAAAGTGTTCATTTTTCAAATTATAATTCCAAATTTGTCGTTGCAGGTCTTTTCTAAAAATGAAATCGTCTACTTCTTGTGTTTTTTTGGGCCTACCAATAGAAGGAAACTCTTTATCGTCGTCTTCATTAAGAATTCCTCTGATTAATTAATATGAACCTGTAATGAAATTTCGATTAGGATAAAACATAATATTTACATCTCACTTACGTTGAAAATGTTTGATACACTTTGCTGTATCGTTGAGTCCATAACTTCCTGACCACTATGCGCAGATTTGAGTGCAAGATAGCATTTTTTTATGCTAAGTCTTTGTTCTTTAGTTATTACTTTAGGCATTTTGAAAAAAATTCTGAAATATTTTGATTCTCTTCAAAATCAAATGTGACAGATGACAAGTGAAAATTGGCTTAACTGCTTGACATCGGCAACGTCGAAATCCGAAGAAACACTGATGCCAACCCAAGAAACTTAAATCATAGCCACCCGCGATACAAATAAACTTTGAATGGAGTATAAGTTTGTTATTTTCCAATTCCATTCATACGCACTGTCTATGTTGCAGAAAGATCCTGTTCAAAATGAATTTATCGAAATGTCAATGTAGGACTTGATATTGAAAAATTTTGAAAATGTTATGGAAAAAAAATTACTAAAATCGTTTCCGGTAAAATGAAATTATTTCTATGTGGGCAATAAAAATCATCTTTCATTGTTCTTCTTCACAAAGTTTCAGTAGGCATCTTCTGTCGTTTTCAAGGTAAAAATTAGCTTTAAAAAAGCTGATAATTTCAGAAAATTTTTCAATTTTCACCGTCAACTAAATGAAATTAGTACTCTATTAATGGTGCAATTATAGGATTGGGAGTGATAAAGCTACTGACTTCATGTCAGTGATTTTCTTCAATTGTTCAATATGTTTCGAGATTTAAATCAAATAGATTCAGTGGAATATTATGCAATGATTTTCGACATGAAATTAACAACTAATGATTCCAATATCAGATCATAAATGTGTATTTATTTTATTTTGTTATAATTCAACTAAATTTTTCATAGTCTGACGATATCCAATAAATTTTGCAAACTCGTCGTATATTAGCAATGCATAGTTTACACCTATGGTGATTCTGAACGCATCCCTCTTACCACTTACCACTCACCAAAAGAATGAACCGGCAGGTTTTCTATATAATTGCCTTCTCTTACCTTCTTTCACACACAAAACAAATTTTTTCGCAAAGAAATTCCTGATAAGCCACCATGAATGTAATTCTGTTGTTCCAGGTAGAGAGAACTCGTATTACAAAGACCTTCACCGCAACACAAATGGCCGACATTATAACAATAATCTGGAGTGCTTATGTCTCTTTTGCCCGCATGATATTCGATATAGCGCGCAAATGAAATTAGTTTTTATGGTGAAGTAAAACCGGACTTTCTGTATAGATAGACGTTGTTTAGTAACAATAAATGGAGTCGGTGAACACACCAATTCCAATTATTTCTGAATTTTGTTTTTATTGGTCGTATATGGTAAATGTGGATGTTTTGTCAGTCCTAATGTCATATGATTATGACGTGACAGATTGAAAGTTGACAGATCAGAGTTACGTGATACAATATCCAGTCCTGAATTACTATCAAATTGGTGACAGTTTAAATGCAACTATTCGTAAAATGCATCCAATGATTAGATTTCAAAATACTGGTTCGCTTAGTGATAAACGCAGGAAATGAGTTCCTATAAGTCGTTTGAAACATTTCAAAAAACACTTTTCAGGTTCATCTCACTGAAGACCTACATCTGCATGTCTACAAAATACAATATCTTCCACCAGCAGACCATGGACAATGAAACGAATTCACAACTTGGATCCTAGAGAAATCTGCTGATATGGTAAAAAAAATCATTTTCGTTAATGGAAAACTATAGCATTTGGGAAACAGAAAATTCACTAATAATTCATTAGAAAGAAATGGATCCGTAACGGGTCAGTGTATGATCTTGTTAGTTTTCTTTCGGTGAATGGCGAACGTTATCATGCTTGGATAACACAGTTTTTCTGCCTCATTAAAAATATTCACATGCACGAGTTTGCCCCTAGTACTCTTTTGGTAACCACAATTGACCAGCACGCTCTTGCGATTCAACGCCTTCAGACTTTATTCTGTAAAGTTCACTTAAGAACTTAGTTTATTGCAATAAGCCTACAACTAAAGGAGCATTGAAACCCAAAAGTAGACGCTGTGTCCATGAAATATCACTCAAAACATAACTGAGAACGTCGTCAGAAGGGAACCGAAAATCCTGCCAAGCTGTGGAGGACATTACAATAAGCCTACAACTAAAGGAGCATTGAAACCCAAAAATTATCGCTGTATTCATAAAATATCTCTCAATACATAACTCAGAACGTCGTCAGAAGAGAACCGAAAATCCAGCAAAGCTGTGGAGGACATTGCAATAAGCCTACAACTAAAGGAGCATTGAAACCCTAAAATAGACGCTGTGTCCATAAAATATCACTCAATACATAACTGAGAACGTCGTCAGAAGAGAACCGAAAATCCAGCAAAGCTGTGGAGGACATTGCGAAAAGCTTACAACTAAAGGAGCATTGAAACCCAAAAATAGATGCTGTGTCCACAAAATATCACTCAATACATAACTGAGAACGTCGTCAGAGGGGAACCAAAAATCCTGCCAAGCTGTGGAGGACATTGCAATAAGCCTACTACTAAAGGAGCATTGAAACCCAAAAATTATCGCTGTATTCATAAAATATCTCTCAATACATAACTCAGAACGTCTTCAGAAGCGAACCAAAAATACATCAAAGCTGTGGAGGACATTTACGAGATATTTTGTTCTAAACATAAATTGCTTTATTCAAAATCACTCATCAATAAACATTTCCATACTCATCTACAGAGTATCATCACGTCCTCGATAACTTTTTTAATTTATATGATATAGTGCTAAATCGTTGAAAACTGGCCAACCTATAGGCATTGAAGAATCAATAAATATTATTGCTTATAATAAGAATTGCATATCCTAAACCACAGCAGCAAATTACTTATTTATTATATATTTTTGAGCTAACATTTTTGCTAGCTTGTTCAGTTCATTCATCTAGAAGAACATCGTGCTCTAGTTTTGCCCAAATGTCGGTAATTTTCAAATATCGAACCGAAAATGGTCTGAATCGATTGAGTTTGATTTCCTGATGAAGAATCCGAGGTCGAACTTGGTTATGTCCAGCCTTCCGTATATCTTCCGAATAAGATGTCTAAAGTTTTCATAATTTGGAACAGGTTAACTGTGCGAATATCTCTGATGAGTTCGTTATTGAGCCAAATCCGTCGATTACTTCCACATCTGAAATTTGTTTTACCCCATAACTTCTAGAATAACCATCTGATCGATTCGAAACTTCAAAATTATTCGAATAGAGTTGAAATGACGAAATCAATCGTGATTGTGAAAATCGTCAGGCCAGAAGATTTCAAAAAATTCTGGAAATTTGTATGATGATATTCGATTATTCATTAGATATTCTTCGGATTCCAATGAAAATTTGTCTTCATGTGGAGCTTATTGATATCTTGCACACTATGATAATTCATAAGTACTTTTCTCCATTTTCTCGAAACTCCATATTACACATCGATTTCTGCCACCCGCAACCATTTCGTGTTAAGACAGATGTGGTATTGAGTATCACACTCGTACTCATTCCTTTTGGAATGAATTTCATAACATTATAAATAAATAAGTTCAACAAATACGTCGACAATTCTGTCTCAGTTAGAACTGACAGCTTTGACTGTCATAACATGTGAATTTTATTTAGAAATTCTCATGACATAGAAAGCTTCCTCTGATCTAACAGAATTCCAGAAGGGCCTGACATGAACATGGACTGACTTTTTGCGCTCACGTTTTATATATCTAAAAGAAAAGCTGAACATCTGATGGAGGAATTCGAATAGGGATTCAGTATATATCCAACAAATTTTGCTACTTTGATCAGTTCATGTAAACCTCTTTTCTGAGAGCTTGTTCTAGTTTCTTCATTGAAGCCAGCTATTGACAGAATATGAACTGCTTTCTGTTGAATTCACGGATAGAAATCGATAAATCTCTGGTCATCAGCATATAAAAATAGCCCTTGTCGTATATATATTTAAATATTTGAATGAAAATAATATTGTACTACGGATCGCCATGAACAACTGATTAGCGTTAATGTGTTTACTCGCTTGTGCATGTTTATGTAACTGGTAGAACAGTGTTCTGTTGTTTTACCGAAATGTCTGTAATTTTCGGATGTCAATCCTAATATCGTCTCATTCGATTGCGTTCAACTTCCAGAAGACGATTCCGAATTCCTTCTTGAGTATGTCCGATCTATTTTCCGGAGGCTATGAATGTAAATGTGAGTTACCAAATTTTCAAAATAGGTTAATTATTCAAATATCTCCGTTGAGTACGTTACTGGGCCAAATCCATTCAATGGTTCAAGTATTATGACTACCTGAAATTTGGTTTACTTAATAACTTCATGAATATTCATCATATAGATTCTAAACTTGTCAATCGTTTGAATAACGTTGAAAGAAAGATGTGTACCAAATTTTGTGAAAATCACAAGGAGAAAAAATCTTTGGAAATTGTTAAAAAATTAATTTGAAAATATTCGATTAAGATAGATTTGTCAATTAGAAATAGAAATAAATATATATATATATATATATATTCATCTTCAAGATTATATGATTGTCAGATTAAAAAAAATATTCAATGAAAGATTCATATCTGTAATTCTTGTATAGAGATGGATATATTCCCATTTAACATCAACGAATGATTAATGGTAAAAATCGAAAGATGAGAAATTTTGCAGTCACTCATTGATTTTACCATAACGCATTCTATCTTTTGAGTGAAATTCTTGGAAATTCCTAAAATTGATTGTATGAGATAAATTTTTTTCATTCATCAAATTGAAGTTAAGGCTCTTAAAGTTACGGTCACCGACTCCGGATTTCGGGGAGTAAATTTTTATAACTTGCAAACGTTGTTCGTTCGTGTACTCAACCATGATGAAAATTTTCACTTTACTGACTGAATTGACGTTGACAGTTCGATGATTAGTCTAAGGGTGCGTTCAGAAATTAAATTCAAAATTGTCTAGTCCCCATTGGAAAACCCGATATTTGAATGTGAGAAATTCCTTCTGCCTTTAAATGCACTTTTCTTTGAAACGGTTGGTTCTAGCGACTTCGATGAGGTATATCTTTTTTAAGTAAATAAGATGAGAGAAACTAGTCTAAAACGGTGTACAGGGTAGCACAAAGAAGTGGCAACGGTTTACATGGGTTGAAATGGTTGCCAGTGGCGCCCTCTAGAAAATACAACTAAATCGACCACAAATTTGAATTTATCGTCCCAAAAAATCCCTGTATACGAAATTTCATGAAAGGATTTCGAAGCAGCTAAAAGATATTAAAGAAAACGCAAATTATTTTTTCAACTTTAACACACATTATCTTGGAAACGAAGCATTTCCGGACCCATATTCATAGAAACTTTTTTGCCTAAAATAATGTGAACTATCACCAATTTCAGTTCGTTGGAAACAAATCAGAACATCCTGTATTTGTGTCATCTGCTGAACTTGTGATCTGACATGCACCTCATGATTAAATTATTCCAATTACATCATTCACATATAAAATGAACAGCATCCACCTTACTATACAACCCTGTGTTACTTCCATATAATTTTTTCACATTCATTGAAAAATAATTCTCACAAATTTTGGCACACTTATTTACTTAACGTTATTCAGAAGATTTTCAAGTTTCAATCTCATCGGATATATATTCTACGACTATTTGAGGGAACAAAATTTGAGATGATTTCAACTACTGAACTCTTCGAGGTATTTGGTCCTCAACGGACTTGACAGAGATATTTGGACAATGAACTTATTCGGAAAACATGAAAAGTGTAACTCATCTTCTTCGGATGATGGAGAGTATACGGCCGGACGTACTAAAGTTTAAAAAAGTTCAAAACCGCAATCTTTGGCAGGAAATCAAACCCAGGCGATATTCGAAAATTACAGACATTTGGTATTACGATAACATGCTGTCTTAAATTAAAACGAGCTAAAACTTATTGGAAACGCCTTTCTCCAGTTTTCAGAGGAAAACTTGAGTATTAATCACAAAACATACGAAAATATTCTGTGATCTTCCAGGGGTACGATTCTCAAATATCCTCCGTAATAATTCAAACAGAACATCTGTTATCTGTTCGGATCAGCATCGAAACTCAATGGCTATTAGTCCTCCTACCTCCGCCATTTCTGCCTTTCGTTCCATATCGATGAGTGACATAAAAATGGATCCACGATTCCTGTCGGCGCCTCACTACTTTCACAAGATTCCGAAGGGATAAGAGAGGAAATAAAAGTAGGTTATGACAGGTTGATATAAATCGAAATCGGCTCGTGAGATTGCTTCAAATAAGCCGAAAAGAAGGGTGGAAAACTAGACGACAGGCCAGGTTCACCGGTTCACCTTCTGGGTCATTAGTCGCCTCATTTCGCGATTTTCGACTCACTTTTCAATCGCTCTGTCAGATAAACGGAGTCGACGTTTATTACAGCTTTGGAAGGGATGGAATACGATGTGTTATGTTTCAGCATCTACAACAGGTCAATAGAATGAAATTAAATTATAAATATAAGGATGAATTAACAGATTAATCTGGGCATTATTCCGAATGATTGCCCTAATAATTATTCTACATGAGTTCCATCATCACACATTTCTCATCAACTGTTCAGAATATACTGAAAGTTGACGAATTTACACACTTAGGAATATCACTTCAAAAGCTCCAAGAGAACTCAGAACGCATAACTAATATTGAAGCATCCAGTAAAAAGGATGTAAATGATGTTAATTACAAATGAAAGGACGAGACTGTACTCAGTTGACGACTCTCAAAGAGAATGAGATTATAATAAACACCCTCTCGCATTCCGAGCGTTAATAAAATCCTGGAGTAATTCATTTAATGAATTTCGGTGTATGTGATTCTGGAACAGATCTTCGAAAGCTTGAAAATATCAAACAACGCGTTCAGCTTCAGTTTTTTCAAGGAGAAGAAACGAAGTTATCTCAAAGAGAAACATCCAAATGAATAGTTAATTCGGAAATTTATTAATTAGGACATATGCAAGGTCTCCATAAAGGTTATTTGTAAGTTCAATAAAACAAAAAATATTTGTAAGCAATAAAAAGTTTATTGTTTATTATTAATATATGAATTGAAGAATTATTTTGAAAAGATGATGTTATCTAAATGATGACAGTTGCGTTGCTGGCACTCTTCAAAACGTGAAAGAAGATTGGCACATAGCCATTGATATTGCTGCCATTTCTGATTTTTTGCATCAACTGGTTTAGATTCGTCGGATTATTTCGATTAACTTTACTTTTGAGGTATCCTTATGCAAAATTGTCAAGCGGGCTGAGGTCGGGGCTTCTGGGAGGCCAATTAATGTTACCTCATCGCGAAATGACTTTATTAGGGAATAATTCGTTAACAACTTCGATTGAATCATAAGAGGTATGGCAAGTGGCTCCATCTAGCTGGAACCACGTTCTTGAGTTGGAACCTGCAAACTTCTGCAACTCTGGGACCCAAAACTTTCGCAACATATCGCAATAACGGTCACTATTCACATTGATTTCGTTTCGAATATGGCGCGAAAACAAATACCCGATACCCTTCCTAGACACCTTGTATTAGGTAATATTCAGCAAAAGTCTAATAGAGTTGATCCCTATTAATCTAAAATTATGGATTGCTTTATTGGTTCTGCATGGTTTCTTGTTTGGTTCGCTTTTTTCCTGCTCACATTGCTGAACCTGGTTACATCAAAGATTTCATGTTGCTAAGTATATTGCTATCAGTCCAGTTGGTAAATCATTTTTATCGGACAGATAAATTGACCACACGACTCAACAGTGAGTGTCTACTAGAAAAATTCAAAACGATTCTTTGTAGTTTTTTTTTGTTGAGAAAAGCGTCCACCGAATTGCAATAACTTGATTTATTGGGAAATTCAAATTTTTCGTTCTGCATTTTTTAAACGGAGCTCAATCTAAAGAAATAGTCAGGAATCTCTATAATCCATGCAAGAAATCACTACTAAGTCGAAGACTCACACTTTGTGAAGAAATGTTCAAACGATGAAAACAAAAACTTATTTCCAGTTAGTTGTGGAAGTCATAAGTAACATTAGGCATATAAGTATAGTCAGGAGTATACAGCAGATGACATCTCTGAGAGGATATATTAGATAAGACATATGGCGACATTACGCAGAGATGTTGAAGAAAGTTGGTGAACTGTAAAACCTGATATCTGACAGCTTCAACAAGTTATCTCCTTCCAGTGGATAATGCTATGGAAATTCTCAGCCAGTTGGTAGTCTGAGAGATGATAATGAAGCGTGTTAACTGACTCAAGAATAGATAGATGGCAAAATCAAACGAAAAAGTGATGCGATGATACTGTAATATGTGGCAAGCATCCACTCAATCATTTATCAAGAGATAATGAAGAACGAGTGTAGACATTTATTTCACACTTTTTGCACATCCGGATATATCCAAAATACTAATTAACTCCTAGTGCAATTATATGTCATGATTCATGATCGTGATATAAATCGAAGTTCACATATTCCAAACCACATAGCGAAATTTAAGATAATAAAATTTGTTAAATTGGCGATCAAAAAATCAGTAATTTTGTTTTTTCTTATTCATAGATGACCACATAACAAAACTGCTATAGTTTCTCGAGATTTTAGTTTTTAATGATGAAATTTTACAAAATGCAGAATAAGAATAGCCTTCATAATATATACATACTCGTACATTTTCGTTGAGATCTTGTGAAAGATTGAATATTTTCAGAGAAAGCCTTGGGAACTTTCAAAAATTTTTCCAACCTGACCATTTTCACGAAATTTGACAGACTCCTTTACATCTTGGAATACAAACGATTTTTTCACGTTTCGAATTGAACTGATGGATATTGTTGAAGTTATCGAGGAAACAAATTTTAGATACTGCGAAATCATGGCACCGATTTTGCTCAATAACGAACTTGCTCCATTCTGCAAGATGGGGAACTCTAACTTATCTTTTTCGTAAGTAATTGCATATACTGAACAGCCGAAAACACTCAATTTTTTCCATTGATCCATATTGTAGATTTGAGCCCATTGGTTTTCAGACCATTTGAGGTTTGATTTTCGAAAATCGTAGACATTTGTGCGTAATGATAGTCCACTATCTTATTAAAAAGAAGCGTACAAAAAGTAGATTTTGGTATAAGACAGATTTGACTCTCCCATGATAATTATTAAAGGTTAATAAGTGTTCTTCAAATGATGCGGAAAATTTTTTTTTCCAAGAGATTTCCGTAAAGATAATATATCTGTTGGATCGAAAGAGCACCAAATATTCCTCTAGGGGCTATCACAGGTTTCTATCACTATATCCATAAACGGAAATAATGGCAGTTCTATAAAGTTTTATTAAATCTAAGATTAGTTCAATGCTTTTGCTGATTGGAATTTTTACGATATAGTTTAACTCTGTTACTGGGTGTATATAGGAGTCATACACAGGGTGTCTCAAGTTCGAGTGCCTATTAGACGTTTCTGGAGTACTAGACATATTTGAAATCTGAAAATTGGGATTATGATATTGTTCGAAGTTCTCTACAGAGCTAAAATATTTTCAAAGCCAAAAAACGTCCGGTTATACAGGGAGTGAAAATAAATTCGACGAAAAAGTTTTCCATTCCTGGTATGATCGAGTATTCAATAGTGAATACATTTCTGTTGAAACCATTGTATTAAATCGAATAGTTTTCAAAATATCCAAAAAACTGGAAAAAAAGTCAAATATGTTCAGTCAGTAATATGTTCATTATTCTTATTTCAAATATCCTGAGCGTAAACCGTTTTTACAACATCGAAGAGGAAGGATGTGAAAAAGTCATGCATCTCTTGGATTTCAAAAATATCATCACAGGGTGTTTCAAATTTTGTGTTGAAAATTGTGATCTTAAATTGGCCATAACTTCTGTTTTTCAAATTAGAACCCTATTTTTTTATAATTGTGTTGGATTCTGCGGTCAAAATAATGATAGTTTTCTCACATGATTATGCTCCTAAATTCAATAATTTCTGAGTTATTTGAGATTTTCTGGATTTATGGTGTCAAATCGATTCAATACAATGGTTTTAACAGAAATGTATAAACTATTGAATACCTCATCATACCAGGAATGGAAACTTAAAAAAAACTTTTTCGTCGAATTTATTTTCACTCCCTGTATAACCGGACGTTTTTGGGCTTCGAAAATATTTTAGCTCTGTAGAGAACTTCGAACAATATCATAATCCCAATTTTCAAATTTCAAATATGTCTAGTTCTCCAGAAACGTCTAATAGGCACTCGAATTTGAGACACCCTGTATATATTCCTCAATGATTTATCATTCTAATATTGCCAGTTCATAAGTGTAAAAGTAAGAAATCTCCTGGCCTTACGTCAGTGCTCTCCAAGATCTTTTTCAAGAAATTGAAGGTTTGATAGAATTGGATTGAATCCGAATTTTGTTTGCCTACATTGATATTTGTAATTGATTCATTGATGGAATTCACTGTCACTATTGTTAATTTGCAGCCACTATAGCGTTTTAATGAGGTTGTCACCGACAGCGTTCTCTGATATTCTGACAAATTGTCGATTACAATTGGAATAGATTGGGTTCAGATTCAATGGCAATTTTTGTGTGTTTTTCTTAGTCGCTGCTCAGATAACATTCTGGTCATGTACATACAAGTGCATCTGAAAATTGTCTATCATTCTCGATTTCAATTTTGAATTTATGATTGTTTAGATACTGAAACAGTTCTTCAATAGTATATCTTCCACGTTTCCAAATGTAAATACAAACATCTACAGAAAAAAAAACTGCCAGATGGATGCAAATTTGTCAACCGTTTTGTTATTTCAAATAGGAATGCGTGGTGTCCCAATTAAAATGAAGTAGCATTTGCATAAATCTGGCAGCACTTGAAATTTGAAAGTATTCCAGAAATGTACCTCAAATAACCTAATATCGATCTAAAAATTTGAAATATTTCGCTTGAATAGTTTCCATAACAATTAAATAAGCCACACACCTTGGAACGCCCGATATACAAAACGTGGTGAGCAGGTGACCTTATAGCAGAATATGCATGGAAAAAACTGAAAAAATCTACTGAAGGGGGTACGAAGATCGCCTTGTGAGCTAGTTGTTTATAAAATCGAATCAACCAAGTGATTCCCTTTTCTCCTGGCTGGATTGAGAGCCATGAAGTCATCTCTGTATTCTAGAACCAACTCGAAATTCACTGGTACCTACGAGTAGTCGTTGCTTGCTCAGTAAGTTGCCGAGAAGTTATTCTTTTCAACGTGAGATGTGATGTGATGTGATGCATCAAATTCATTTCGGAATAGTTCTTACACTCTTTCAGAAATCGGCAAGTTTGTCTCGAATTGAAACACCCCAAAGCAGAGCGGACGTATTATTCTTTTTCCCGTTCTATAACACCTTCAATAGCATCTTACTCTAACAGAGTAAATAACGTGGAATTAGCTCTACAGAGAGTGAAAACTGTATCTTCTGAAAACGTGGAATTCCTTTACGTTGATATATGCTGCGGAAACATATACTCTATTGTATACAGCAAAGAAAATCTACAAACAAAATAATGGAAAAAGGGAAAATCTGTTTGCACCCCCGAGGAAATCGGATCAGAGATTATCGCTGGTCGCATTATTTCTCCAGGAGATGAAAGAACCCGATCACCGAACGAATACATGAAATGAGGTTTACCTGATGCTTCAGTCTCCCGCAGTTGGATGATGCGGCCTTATTGAATTCCCTCAGATTCCCGATCTCCTCTTGGAGCATCTGCAGTTTCGCTTCGTATTTCTCGTTGTCATTCTTGGCCAGTTCCAACTGACTATTAAGATTGGTGACGTCGCTTCTCAGTAAGCTCAGTTCAGTATCCAATTGTTCGTGGTTTTGAAGGATTACTGTTGAGTTGATGGCTGACTGTACTTCGGTAAATTCAGTCCGTAGCTCGGAGACGGCGTTCGACAGCCATTTTATTGTTAAGCGTTCGTTTTTCTCCTCTGTGGTTGAGGTTGACAAGCGTGGAATTTCTGGATTGCTGAGTCGGACTAGTTCGACATCTTTCCTGCAAAGAATTCGATATTTGAGAACTATATAAAATTTTTTTATCGAAGGTTTTTACAAGATAAGAAAGTTTTCAAAAGAACAAAGAAAAGGGTATTTCAATAAAGGCCCAAGATTTGAATACTTCAACGAATTTGTCAAATTAACCAATGAAATTTCAGTTTAATGGAATTTTAATCATAGAGTCGTTCAATCAGCATATTTACTAAGATCGAGATAGAATGAAGAACTGACGTGCAATAAAGCAAAGAAAAAATGGCACCACTTGTTTGAGTTGAAAGAAGCTGAAAACTCATAATCGAATTTTGTTAACTTTATATCAGATTTATGCTATCGTTAGTTCAAATATTTGAAAGGTATCTTAAATATGGAGCAGCCAAAACTTTCCGAGGATGTATACCGGGTCTCATTGTCCCGTAATCAAAGCCAGACGAATATGGAACCTTGTCACCGACTTAATAGACCCTCACAAGTTCTTCGTGAGACTACGGAACTTGGGAACTGATCAACACGAGCTCTTTATCACATCCCCAACTTCCAACTGAGATGAGGGTAAGTACGAGGAAGGCCCGAATACCTATCGCCTTGGTCACGGTACCACCGACCAATTGCCAACAACAATCAGTCCTATGAGTGAATGTCCCTGGGACCTTAACTGGATGTTGAGAAAGAAATAGAGAATTTTAGTGGATTCGCAGCATTGCACTGCCCCGCTGCTAGGAAGGTATGACGCTTTCCCCCTTCATTAAGGCGGAAAGTATAGTAGAGCAACGTGTCCTGATTATCAAGAATGATCCTAAAATTTAAGTTCAGCTTCCATTATTTGTATGGTATGTCCAATGTTCCATGAATGTATTGGGCCTAGTCAATTTGGTGACCAGAATTGGTCTCCACGCTCTTGCGATTCAAAGCCTCCAGACTTCTGCTTGTAGGGTTATACATTAGTCAATTGAAGATAAGAGGTTGTTTGATATTCCATGTCTTCCCGAACTGCGACCACCAAAATCTTTTGTTCGTTTACGCTCTTCAATGTTCTCTCAAAAACTCATCTGCCTCATGGTCAAATTTGACTATTTCTCTGAAAGCAAACGTTTCCATGTCATCAGAAAGTAGTTCTCCTTTTCTGAAGTTAACCTGTCCTGATCTTGTAAGAGATGAACGTTTGCACATTTTATCGTCAGTGAAATCATCCTCCGTCCAACAGAGCCTGCAAATCGGAGATACTTCTTTCGCCAGTTTATACAGCGAGTATCTATAGTGTTAATGGCTAGAAAGCTCATATGTGAATAATTTCATTCCTAGATTATTCAAAAACTGCTTTAGAATATACTCAAATATACATAAAGTAATATAAACGAGCTGCCACATTCCTGGAGAAGTCAGTGCTGACCTCAACAATTTTCAGACAAATTGACTATCAGAAAGAATGAACATATGTGCATAGGTAAATTTTCTCTATAAACGCTCTGGTACACAAAGTAATACTGCCACTATTTTTGACTCTAATATAAGTGGGCTATTGCCGAGAGCTCTGGATAGCCTGTAGTACCGCTCAATTATGTCTATGTGGGTCTCATTTTTAGATTCATTCATGTATCAGTTGGAAGATTTTGTTATCTGATAGAACTATGCTGAGTGTAGCTGTTCGGCGATTTTCTTCGATACCATTTCAAACCATGTCCAAAAACTTGAATTTTTTCACTATAATCCTGACGTAATGTTAACTTGTTTCAGATTCCCATATTGGTGGAACCATAACGGATTTTGCCAGTTACGAACATATAGCTCACATATTTGGACACGTATAATGGGTTTCATAAAGATCTTTAATCGAAAGATTTACAAAATACTTCAACGGATATGTCAGTAGAATGCCGAATTCATGGCATTCAGGCATCGGTGAATCAACGAGTTAAGCAACCGATCCCCGTTTATAAAACCCAGCAGTATTCTATAGTGTGAATATGAAAACTTCAGCTCATCTACTTGGAATGTTATTATACGTATAGACGCTCGGTATTTCAGACCAAAATAGACGCTGGTAGCTTCACCATAGATATAAAGAAATCAAAAACAAGCCCTGTATAAATAGATTTGTCTAGCAATAGGATGATATTCAGTTTAGTCACATTCTAATTCGCCCAATCAGAATGTCAGATAGAGTAGGAACTGAGCTATTCCAATGGACCAACTGTTGGTTTTTGCCATTACATGGGCCTCCTATTTCAATACACCTGCGGAGTCCTCCAGATTATAGTTAATTTGGATCTTGGAGTCCTACTGTTCAAACTCACAACTGCTGTCTATGAAATTTCCCAAACTAAATTTGGAACAGAAATGTTCGACATTCCATTCTGAGCCATTTACTTTGCAGAAACCAATCATAGAAATGAATAATTCATTTCATTTCAGATATCTGTCGGTGATTAGATTTCAGTTCAGGCGTGACTTATATCTGGAGACTTTAATGAATTTCAAGAACTTCCTGGCTGCAAAAATGATGCAGATGAACGAAGTGCCCTATTATGCAGCTGCTTTTTATGCGAAATGTCGGCCATTTTGAAATTCCATTAGCCGCCCTTCGATCACGATCACATGACAGCTGTTTTCGTCAGTCAGCGAGAGCCAGCGATTTTAAAATAAACATGTAATTTTGGTTGGCGTTTTAACCCTGCAAAAGAGCGGAATTCGGTGGAAAAGGTATGGACCGGCACAAGAAAACATTAAATTTTGATTTCATGTCTATTTTTTCCAACAACAGATTAGTTTCTGGAAAATCAATTTTTTAACCAACAATGGTGGATGCACCGATGATAGGTCAGGTAGATTTGGCGCTCTCGAAAACTTTCTCGAGTAGTTTTCAAACAAAAAATCATATCTCGTTGAAGTGTTAGCTCGTTAAAGTCGAGAAAAGTGGAATATCCAGCCGAAAAGGGTTTCAATCGATTGGGTTCAACTTCCTGATGAAGAATCCGGGATTATATTGTCAGACTAAGTTAATTGTACAAATATTTCGGGCAAGTTCGTTACTGAAGGGTCTTCCAACAAGAACTTTGCTTCTCAAAACAAAATAAAACAAAAAATGTTCATGACGATTGTTGAGTTCCATCATCAAACATTTCTCGTCAACAATTATATCTTCGTAATGTATAATTCAAATGCATGCAGAATATGTTATTTCATATTTATCTTCCTAAAATGCACCATTTCCAAGATATTCTATGTTCAATTATTTAAAATATGAAGAAGGATTGAGAAAATTGCTATTTTGCCTTCAACCCCGGCCAGACAAATAACTGCTTTGAAATATTCCTACGTTGCCACAGCGTTTTCTTTTTCGAAATCATCAATTGACAATGTTGGTATTAAATTATATGAATTTGATCTTGTCTATAGATCAATGAAAATAAAGAAGACGTACTTAAAAGGTTTCATAATAGATCAGAAGAACTACAAACTACGATGTGATCTTATTGAATTCAAAAACAAGGTATCAGAATCGATTTTCAAAATGAATGAATATGAACTATTTGCTTTGTTATTTGATCAGTTATAATTGTTTTAAATTCAATGCAGAATATTTTGTATTTAATTCTTTTAAATATTCAATTTTCTGTAACAAACAGATGAAGAATAATAATTTATGTTCTATTCCACGGTAGAAAACATAATCTGCAACTTCTATGAAATTCTTATGAATCAAATATTAAAGATTGAAAGTCGTCATTTTGGATCCAGCACTTCCGTGAAATAATAAATACAAATACACCACATGAAATATATCTATGAAATTTCTGATAGTCTTGAAGGCAATTCAAAAAGATAATCGTGTATGATTCCCTCCCGAAATAAATACTCCCACAACCTTGTGAAGTTCATTTACAAAAAGAAATTATAGATGTTAAGCTTGAAACAGTCTCGAGAAAAATGAATCTTGAAGAAAAAGGATGAACAATATTTTATGACTTTCATCATCTATTTTCACTAGTGTGTAAGCTAATTCAAACATTTTCTTCGACCAGATTTTGGCAATACTGATTCCTCTATTAGGAACTTTCTTTGACGTCAAATCATGAGAAATTTCTTGAATATCATAACTTTGGCACCTGTATTCTAGTAATTATTATAACACAGATACTCTATTCGGAATTTTCCTTGACTTCAAATCATTAGAAACTTCTTGAATATCATAACTTTGACACCTGTATTCTAGTAATTATTATAACACAGATAGAAAACTATTATATTCAGGGAAATCAAGAAACATGGCAATAGAGCCGATTCGTATCCACAATTATATGAACTATCATAAAGCAACAACTAAATTTCTGGTGTAATCTCGAAAGGAATCCAGTGGTGGCTAATGCAGGGCATACACGCTACGGTAGACCGAAGAGGAAAACTGTACATGTATACCTAGGCAGATCGACCGGAACGTGTGTGTCGTAGTTTTTCAAGCCTGCACAGGTCGCCGGAGCAAATTCGAAATTGGACTCCGTCTAGTGGGTCGTACGGTCGCTGCTAACTAACACACAACCCGTTCGGTTTACAGGAACGTCCCCACACATAAGGCAGAACTGCGCACGTATACCTGCATAATTTTCCTCTTCGGTCTATCGTACCGTGTATGCTCTGCATTAGATTTGAAACTCTTATAAATTTGGAATGAGGCAAAATTGGAGATGCAAAAGTAAAAAAGTGTTTTTATTAGCATCAAGAATCTGTAGTTTCAATAAACGCAGATGTCCAGGATTCACCCTGTATATTCGTTAATGCTTCCAAGCCTGCAAAAGCTCGTGAATTCACGACAGTGCTTTTTTACATTCACTCACAAGATCAAGAGCTTCCAACATTCCATTTCAAAATTCCGGTTCGTTCTCGAAACAAAGAACTTGCAAATAGAATTAGATCGACGGTATCAAACAAAAATCTTTCTGTCCAAAAATTCTAAATTTTCACGAAATGAGATATTTGCAGAGAGCTCGTGAAAATTGAAAGGGTGAATATCCAACCTTTCGAAAGCGAACTACATGAAAGGGAGCTGCGATAGAGATCGTAATGACGTGTTAATATTTAAAAGGTTCATCGATTAAAGAGCTGTTAGCCGAAATGAAAATGCATTAAGTAGTTTTCTCTGAAAATCCAGAAGAATTTTAGGGTTCATTTAATCAGGTGAATTACGGTAACAAGGCAAATTCGAATGGAAATAAAATTCTGTTCATGGATTGATTCATTTCTATAGATCTGGAACGAAATGAAAGATTCGGAATTTTCATAGATGTATTTACACACAAAAATTACAATTGATTAGTCATTTCATTGCACCATGTCTCTAAATTAATGCAATATTGTTCTATTCACTTACAATTCGTAAACTTTTTGGTTAACCAGTATCGACGTCATAGAGAAGCACAAATTCGCAAATTCACTTACATCGATCATACCCTTAATTTAGGCATAATTTAAAGCGTTTTCATCATAGAATGGAAAATAAAGACCTGCGCACCAATAATATGTAGGCAAATCCCAAAATAATTGTTTTTTAATGATTCGAGTTTCCAAATAGTTATGGAACCAATATAGAATTATTATCGAGAAAGAGCGGCAACGACGATAATTCACTAGGATTATTGATCTGGAAATAACATATTTTCAGAGCAGTGTCAGGCCATAAACGAAATTTCTACCCGAGTGTCCAATTTATATCAGAGTTTCGAACAAGCAAACAGTGATTCAATTCCTGTTCAGGTCTCTGGTTAACGTGGAATCGATTACTAAGCACGATTATCTGTTTGAATTGGTGCCAATATGAATACTCGATTCCTGATATCAATCCGCAACAATTCTCCCAAAGGAGAATGATTTATTGGCATTCCAATTCGGCAAATGAGCTACCAATCGGAAAGTAATTCAATTATTCAATGGTCATCGGAAATTTTGGCACCACGGCTCAGGTGCAGGTCAAACAGGACAGAAATTGCATTTATATTCAATTAGAATCTGATTCAATCAATTGATTTCAAACACAAATCAATAGATTAAAAAATCATAATTGGTGCACAATTCCGAAAACCGTTAGTATCGCCAATTGGGAATTTGCTCATTTTAAGGTTGAGTTAAATGTTTTCGAACATATATGTCTCAGAAGTCATTAGTGAAAAGTATTGATTAGCTCCAATACCAGTCATGAGCGTTTGTTTAAAATGGTAAATGATCAAATATGGGTCTCGGTACAAAAAAATCTGATACATGTCAAGATGTATCCAATGTGGATAAACAAACGTAGCCATTAGAGCAAAGGTCATTTCACAAATTCAACGCACTTTTTTTTTCTTGGTAGGTGAATTCTTTCTCATAATTATCCATTTATTTAAATCAGTTATCTGCAATAATCAATTTTATTATTATAGGAAAGATATATTGGGAATTATCCTTTCTCTTCTGAATATTTTCCTATTGCTGCTGAAGAAAATACTGCGATGTTTTAGCTTTCATTCTTCATTAGTCAAAATTTGATCATAGGTTGTTCGTTACTTGTCCTTATATTAATCGCAGTTCTTGTTCTCATTCCTTGCAGATGGTTAATTAAATATAACAATGCTTAATTCTGGTACAGTGCGGAAGTATATCAAGTGCAAGCAGAGCAGTTTGAATTTCACACTTTCATTTTATCGATTCACAAAAGCAACTGAAACAATATTGACAATTAAGTTTGAAATAAAATGAGTGAAATAGTGGTGATAGACTATTTTACTAGGATTCATGACCTCTAAAATTGGCACACCCATTATTTTATTTTGGTTTTTCAAGTCTCGGAAATAGGCAGTTTGGGCTTACCCATATGAACACTTGGACAATCCAATAACTTTAGAAGCATTTTATAAAAAGACGTTACATATGTAGTGCTCATTCAAAAGCTTACTGGTTTACTGACCATCTGTTGCGGCGCCTGACTAAATTTGCGATTCCAGAGGGCATCGTTCCTACGGTCTCTGAAGTCCTTACACCCACGGCCAAACAGTCCTATACTCTCCAATATGAAGCTTCATATATCGCATAGTTTGTATACTTCTTCCCAAGTGTTTGATTTTCCAGAACACTGGGCTACTCTGACTGTTATAGGAGAGCTACCCTCACCGATTCGAAAGAATAGTCAACTACCATCTGATATAAATCCTTGTTGTTTGCCAACACCCTTAACCCCTTCTATTATACATGCAACAGCTCTCGGAGTAATTCTAAAACGAATTAATGAGTCACGAGTCTTCAAATCTATCTCCACGTGAGCCACTTCTTTATCAGGATCTTACTAAAAAGAGAATTAACTTCGGAGGCTGCGTATGAAGTGTTAGAAATCTACCACTGTAGATATGCAAGAGCGAACTCCCTCAAGTCGCCAGTGGTCCAATGATGAATGTTTACGCATTCACGTCCACTAGTAGTAGTTGAATTCGGGAATGTTGTCACTTTTCTAGACATACCTTAAAGGTTCCTCAACGCTCTTTGTTAAGACTGACAGCCTCCTTCAGGATCATCAGAGCAACACTATGCTGATGAGCAGCAGTCACCTCGAAACCGGTCCACAGTTGCTTGGGGTCTTGATTTTCTAGGATATCATACGATAATCGTGGCTAGCTTGCACTATTAGAGCAATGGTTCTCTGGAATTATCATTCCTTTTTATCAGCTTACTTGGCCGTGCCGGCTTAAAGGTATTAGAAATCAATTTCTTTTAAATAAAAAATACTTTACTGTTGGTCACTAAATGTTTTCTGACTACAAGGCTATGGTATACTAAGCGTGCTACGCAACATATGGTTATGTTGATGACTCATAGAAGAGCGAGGTCGAGAACTGGCATACATGATATGGACTTAGACACCATGTAGATTACTAATCTCGAAAATCACGATTTTCAGAATTGGGAAGATTCTGCGATGGAGTCGAAAACGAAATTTCGCCAACTGTCTTGGAAACTCGAAGATAGATGCACACTCACCCTAGATCTTCTATCATCTCATCAAATATGAAAACCGTCTGATTTAAGGATATTAATCTTATTCGAATGAACACGAAGTTTCGTCAACATCTAACGATTTTTTCATTACATAGTATTTTCACAAAAATACGCTTAATTTTTTTAAGGACTAATAGCCATTGAAAATGCATTCAATGCATAAAATGTACTGAATTCACGTTATCAATTGGTCGTATCAAAGGATTCTCTTCAAGGGCATTCGTATCCGGACTCCCACCGCCAAACATGCAATATTCTATTCTATCTTGTCCTTCAAAATAGAAAAATAATAAATTCGTGAAAAAGAAGTATCCCATAAATCTCCATTCAATCAGCGTTAAATGATCGACAACAACCGATGGCTTCTAATTGGAATCGTGACAGATGTAAAAGGAAAAACTTGCTTCGACATCTCGTTTATTTTTGTTCGTTCTTCCATTCCCATTCCCACTTCTGATGTTTAACCGCGGCCGTTTTCAAGCCCTAGTTTTATTGTAGGCCCGGGATGCTATCGGACGTTTTTCCGCATAGGAGGTTCTTTCCTACGGAACAATGCAACGGAAAATCGTCGAGTTTTCATGATTTGCGGCCACGAATTTTGATTTTCGAACCCTTTGAACGTTTTCACTTGGGAAAACCTTTTGTTGTTCCTTTCAATTGAATTGTGTTCCGGCTAGATTGGATCGAGAGACTTGTAGAATATTAAGATGACTCGATGCTTTCAAATTCTTTTTTTATCAAGCATATCAGGATTTTCTACAACTTTCAAGGTGTCTCATATAAATCCAGTAAGTTAGTGCAAAGAACTTATTAGGTAGAAGGTGATGTTATCTATCATGACAGAGTATGAATTTTCATGCTTAATCGGTTTGCTACTGGAAGTGGATCAAATGGATATTTATATGTAGAAATTTGAGATGTATTAGCTTTGTCCGAACTTTTCTAGTTTAAAAACTAGTAGAATGGGGCTATCGTATGTCTGTAATTTTCGGAATATCGAGCCTTCCTGATGAAGCTTGTATATATCTGGCAAAACCGGTCGTGAGAAGATGAGCTCGAGATTTCATATTTTAAGAACAGGTTAGTAGTCTGAATATCTCGGTCAAATTCGTTATTTGGCCAAATCCGTCAAATGGTTCAGCTGTTATGAGTATCTGAAATTTTGATTTCGTAATAACACCTAGAGTATTCATCCGATCAATTTGTAACATGTAAGATGTTAAAATGAGGTTGAAACGAATAGCATTGCAAAATTTCGTGAAAATCGTCACACCAGATTAGAAAAAATTGCAAAAGCCCATTTTTCAAATACTTGAGATCTCCTAAGATACACCAAAGAGATGAAAAATTTTTGAACGGATATATGTCGAAGATATTGATATTCAGAACATCCTTGAATTCCAGCTCTGTACTATCTCACTTCAAAAACCTATAAGTTCTACATAAATGTAGATGTTTATTGAGTAAAGGCTAAACTTATCAAACAAGCCTAGATGAATATTATCAGTGGTCATCAATGTGTCCAAAAATTTTCTCACTCAATAAGTTGTTAAAATGATAATATCTTTGAAAATCAAATTTCTAGGAGATATTAAGGAAACCACATTTCAGATGCTCAAAACTGTTGAACTAATCGAGGGATTTGGCCCAATAACGAACTCGATGGAGATATTTGGACAATTAACCTATTGTGAGAATATAAAAACTCTAGCTGATCTCCTTCGGATGATAGAAAGTATATGGTCGGCCGCCCGGATATATCCAAGTTTTACCACAGATTCTTCATCAGAAAGTCGAACCCAATCAATTAAACCAATGTCAGCTCGAAAATTGCACACGTTTGGGCAAAACAATAGCAAGCTGTTCTACCAGTTTTCAAACTGAAATAATCGCGCAAAAATAAAAGTTTCTAAAAAATGTTTCGAATTGAAAACGAAAGAAATATTTCAGTTCAATTCACGATCAAGAAGATAATTCCACTCATTTTTTTTCATTCACAGACAAGGTGAAATTATTTATATCATTCAATAGCAAAATTACAAATGAGGATGGATCCGATAAAAAAAAGAACTGTCGTAACTTGGGATAACTGCGGCTTAGTGTCTTTTTCAATTCAGGGTCGAAACCAAGAAAAACTAGTATTTCCTAATTTTGTGATATTGTTCTAATAGGACGTCGTGCTGTCTTTTTGCCCAAATGTGTGTAATTTTCGAATATCCAGCCGAAAATGGTCTCAATCGGTTGGATTTCACACCCTGATGAAGAATACAGGGTCATACTTGAGTGTTTTTGTCCGGCCGTATAATCTCTATCATCCAAAGAAGATGAGCTAGAGTTTTCATAGTTTCACAAGTTTAAATGTCAAATAACTGTTCGAGTTCGTTATTGGGCAAAATCCGTCCAATGGTACAGGAGTTATGAGCATCTGGATCAAATTGTTTCTTAATAATAATAATAATAACTTAATATTTGAACTAGGTTGAAATGAATAGGCTTGAAATTTCGCAGACATCGATAGGCTTTTAAAAAAGATCCAAAAAAAAATTTCTCAATACTCTATACCTCACGAATTATCAGACGTATTTGAACAAAACTTTGTGCGTGTATGGATATTATTGATATCTTATATTCCCAAATTTCTCTGTCGTAGCTTCCTCCCACCAGAAGATATCATCATTTTATCATTTACTTAAGAGAAAAAAGAAATGTCAAAAATCCGTCAGCAATGTTAATGCACGATGCTCTCATAGATACGTATTCGATTGACATCGGCTGGACTTTCAATTAGAAGAAAATTATTGCGATGAAATAATGTACGTTGTCAAAATTTAAATAAGCACTGACATAGGTTTTTAGGAGAAAAAAATTTGAGCTTGGAACAAAAACTATGATTAATTTTTTTTGATTTGAGATATAGGTTCCTTCGTTATTCGTGTCGGTTGTATTTGATCCAGAGTAGGGGCGATGACTCTAGAACAAGCGCGCAAAAGCTCCTGACCTCATGTCAGTACTCTTCTGATTTTTTTTCACGTTTCAAATCCTTGATCAAAGAATAATTTAAAAATTTAGAAAGCACTGACGTGAGGTCAGATTGCTTTGGCGCTCTTGTTGAGCTACTTGCGAGTAAATATTCAAACCATAACAAATCTATAAGCACTCTGATCACGTGAACAATAGTCTTTTCCCGTACTATCGGACAATGTGATCCAAATATGAACGCCTAATAAATGAACAAACCTATATCTCAAATTAAAAATAACTACTCATAATTTTCCCCAAGTTTTGTTCGAAGCTATAATTCTATTTTCCTAAAATCTTATGTCAGTGCTTTTCTGAATTTTGACAAGGTATATTATTTCAGCCACCGAGATTTAATTCTATCTCTACGATTTCCCGTTATGAAAAATTTTGATTAATATTACGCCAACTGACACTGATTAATGAGCTCGGCATTTGTCAATCGAATATCGATCTGTGATGGCCATCGTTCAAAGAAAATCATTGGGATATGTCATTTCTCTTTTCTCTTGAGTGAATTAAAAAAATGATCATATCTTTAGATGGAAAAGAGCTACGACAATGAAATTTGAGGATGAGTAAGATATCAATTACCTCAATATATTCACGAAAAATATCTAATGAGATAGTAAGGATTAGAACATTTTTTTTTGGGAATTTTTTAAAAATTTTCTAGCGTGACGATTTCTGCGAAATTTTGCGAGCCGTTTTGTTGCAGCCTCCCTCATCAATATTTCAAGTATCAATTTGATCGGATGGATATTCTAGTTGTTATTGAGGAAACAAAATTTCAGATGCTCATAACTACTGAACCATCCGACGGATTTGGCCCAATAACGAACTTGATCGAGATATTTAGACAATTAACCTATTCTGAAAATATGAAAACTCTAGCTGATTCCTTTTGGATGCTAGAGAGGATACGGCCGGCCGGTCGGACAAACTCAACTTTCGCCACGAATTCTTCATCAGGGAGTCGAATCCAATCGATTGAGACCATTTTCGGCTCGATATTCCAAAATTACATTCGGGCAAAATGATAGGCAGTCTGTTCGGGTGAACAAGAGCGCCAAAAAGACAAATGTGAAATAATATAATGCTATATTGTGTTTGGTAACTGCCTATTCTATAGTAAGTTTCAATGGTTTTACAAGTTGGTGATATATTAATTCGAAGACCTTAGATAAAAAAGTAATTTAGTTTAATGTGATTGATTTTTACTGAACTTAGAGTAAAGCAGTAGGTTAAAAACTACATTCAACTAAGGCATTAGTTGAATATAGTTTTCCCTACTGCTTTCCTCAAAGTTCCGTGAAAATCAATCACAACATGTCTCTACAAGGACATGATCTAACAAACCATTGAGTTTAATCTTAGTAATGTGTCCCAGTTATCGAAAACCTCCTACGCATTTTGAATTCATTCGGTTTACGTACTTACTATGAAGATATCAGCAGAAAACTATTTTTCTATTGTAATTTCAACACCCAGTATCTTTTCAACGGAGAAGAATTTCGAAAATGGTATAAAAAAATGTTTCCCTTGGTCTCAAGAATCTATGGTTAAAATTCATGTAGTAGTCAGGGACTTACTCTATATATTCATATTCATTATATTCTGAACTTTCATCATTTTTCCTTTTTTCTATTTATGATTTTTAAGAATTTTATTTGGGAAAATTCGTACAAATCCTCCATGATGCATTTGTATATGCTTTAGGTAGAATTCCTTCGGTCATTTCTATGATAATAACAATTAAATATGCATAAAATCGGAAAGAAACGACAAGCTCTACTTCCCACCCACTAAAATTTAAAATTTACTCTGATCTTCCACACAATCGTGCATACTTGTTTAGGAAATTCAGTTATAACCATCGTTTTTCATCTATATTATAATAGGCATCTCCCATAGACTTTCCGCATTAATTTTGGAGTGCTCTTCAACTAGGCTAATATTTGAATAGTAATGTGCATGAAAAACGAGAAGCATAGCGTTAGAGATAATATAGGAAAATACGGTTTCCAAGCAAATTATCTGATTACATTTGTTTCTGTGTCAGTTTGGTTGTAGGGGGATTGCTTTCAAACTATTTTCCGAGTCAAATTAGATTTTCCCCTGTTGCCCCTAACTGGTCATCGAACATACCGCTGTTTTTTTTACGTGTTTTTGTTTCAACCACGGTCGTTTTTATTTAATCACGGGTGACTGCATAGACCCAGTGAAATAGCTGGTCTAAGGATTTTATTTATGTATCTATATTCTATATATAGAAATATATTTAAAATAATTTCTACTGAAACCAGTGCACAGTACAAACTGTGATAAGGATATCGTTTTTGCGAAAAGGCATTTTTGATAAGATATCCTGTAAATTCATATATTCTTGAGATCCCCCAAATACGGATATCAACAAATTACCCAGCTATACAGTTCTAAACAATTTTAGGCATTCGAGATAACATTCATGGACGTACCAGGTTTTATTTAATTATAAATTTTTCCAAAAATTGACTGCCCATAAGTAAATGAATAAAAAAATATATCTTTTGTTGAAAGAAAGGTACAACAATAAAATTTGAGAATATGTAGGATATCAATAACGTCCATAAATGCGTAAAATTTAGTTTGAACCTGACTCATGTGGTATATAAATTAATAAAAAATTCTTATTGTATTTTTTGAAAATTTTCTCGCGTGTAGATTTTCACGAAATTTTGCGAGCCTTTTTGTTTCAACCTCATTCAAATATATTCCAAGTAACTACATCCGGTGAATATTTTGGCAGTTATAGGAGAAACCAATTCAGATGCTCATAACTGCTAAACCATTCGACGGATTTGGCACAATATTGAACTTGACCGAGATGTTTGGACAACCAACCCATTTCAAAGATATATCTCATATCTTAAAAATATAGAGTATACGGCCGGCCGGACGGACATACTCAATTTTGACCCTGGATTTTGAATTATTGGTCAATTAATTGAGACCATATACGGCTCGACATTCAAAAATTACAGAAATTTGGGTAAAGCGATACCACGCTGTTCTATTAAAACATTGGAGCAATAACGGAATCAATGTTATAGAATACAATATATTAGTTACAAACTAACTAAAATATTCAAAAATAATAAATAAAAAATTTAGAAAGCACTGACGTGAGGTCAGATTGCTTTGGCGCTCTTGTTGACCTACTTGCGAGAAATATTCAAACCTTAACAAATCTATAAGCTCTCTGATCGGGTGAACAATAGTCTTTTTCCGTACTAAGGGACAATGTGATGTAAATATGGAAGCCTAATGAATAAACAAACCTTTATCTCAATTTGAAAATAACTACTCATAATTTTCACCAAATTTTGTCCTATGCTTCTCCTAAAAACTTAAGTCATTGCTTTTCTGATTTTTGACAACGCCATCAAATTCTTTCTCTATGATAAAAAATTTTTTGATTAATATTAAGTCTGTGCTTTTCTGAATTTTGACAACGTCATCGACATCGAATTCTACCTCTATGAATTCTATGAAAATTTTGATTGATATTACGCCAACTGACACTGATATCTAGGTCCGCAAGTTGTCAGACGAATATCGATCTGTGATGGCAAATCTTTCAATGACAAAGCTCGGACTTCATGACATTTCTATTTTTCTCTTGAGTAAATGAAAAAAATGATCATATTTTCAGAAGGGGGAATGCTACGACAATGAAATTTGAGGATGAGTAAGATATCGGTAACCTCAATATATATACGGATTTTTATTTAAATCTAAATGAATTCTTAGGAGATATTGAGTATTGAAAATTTTTTTTTTGGGAATTTTTTAAAAATTTTCTAGGGCGACGATTTCTGCGAAATTCTGCAAGCCGTTTCGTTTCAGCCTCCCGCAATAACATTCCAAGTATCAACTTGATCGGATGGATATTCTAGTAGTTATTGAGGAAACAAAATTTCAGATGCTCATAACTACTGAACCATCCGACGGATTTGGCCCAATAACGAACTTGACTGAGATATTTGGACAATTAACCTATCCTGAAAATATGAAAACTCTAGCTGATTCCTTTGGATGCTAGAGAGGATACGGCCGGACACTCTACTTTCGCCACGAATTCTTCATCAGGGAGTCGAACCCAATCGATTGAGACCATTTTCGGCTCGATACTCCAAAATTACAGACATTTGGGCAAAATGATAGGCACTCTGTTCGGGTGAACAAGAGCGCCAAAAATGAACCAACCAATTCATGAAGCATGAAAATAGTCATTAATATTTTTTTTCATTCAGAGTCTGGGGTTGAACTACCGGGGGGCCACTGTATATACAAATATATAGGGTGTTCCATTTGACCACGAGTATATAGTACTTGCGCAAATTTCCAGGTACATTTTAATTTATATTTGAAAAACGCACATTTAAATTCAAAAGTGGACGTGTTTCTTTTTTTGAATTTCCTAAGATGATTATATAAAGAATTTTATTTCATGTGGTTTTTCACTCTATTGAATATTTCAGAGTTCATAGAATAAATTTCAAATTTTTATTTTACTTCTAGAAATGATGAATGTTACATATCGATAGGGAATACAATAAAGTTTGAAAAATATCTGCAAACAGTCAATTATATTCTTACACTTTTCGATTAAAGTATCAATGATACCTTTATTTATTCTAGAAAACACTGTTTTCTCTGATGAATAAGAGAGAATTTTCCAATCTTACCATAACATCAAACAATGCAAAAAAAACATAACAAAATTAATTAAAAAATGATATAGAATACGACACATGTGTTTCTTGATTTGTGTATAGCATTTTTCTCTTATCAGGCATTCATACTCCAAACAATAATATAAACAATTCTTGGTTAAAACTTACGTGTGGCATACCATAACTCTGAAAACTAATCTCAAATATAAGCACAGAACATTATCTCGTTCGACCAAATCAACACGGAAAATTACAACTGCATTTTATGATTTTCTAAAGAATTGAGTCTAGTATAAAAGAATAAAATTGACTTAAAATGAAATTCTTCCATAATTCAAATTATTTAATTGAACAAGTCTATACTTGAAAGAGTAGAGTTTGTATAAAAAATAATATATGGATCGTTGAAGATATATTGTCATCAAGAGGGACTATTAAAAATCGATATTAAGTTGGCAAAGGCCAATCTAAGTACATTTCAGGTTGTAGAATTATTCATTGTCAATTCGACTTGGTGGATATAATTTCCAATGCACAACAGGAATGTCTGAAAATTGGAGTCTTCAAATAATTATTCATAAAATGGGATCGGAAAAAACAAGGACATAATAATTCATTTATATAGTTCAAGCAAAGAACAGTTTAGTAACTTTTTGAAACCAGAAATAAAGCACCGACTACACTTTCAAGGCTTGCTTTGATGACAATATGGCTTGAACGGACTATACAGGGTGAGTCTTTGACTACTACATTAATTTTAACCATAGATTGTTGAGACCAAAAGAAACGCCTTTTCCCATGAAATTTGGCTCCATTAAAAAGAAACAAGATGTTGAAATTTCATTTAAAAAAATGATTTTTGCTTATACCTTCATAGTGCAACTATGGCCTTAGGTCTTCGAGTTAATACATCACCAACTAACGAAACCATGAAGACTTGCTATAAAATAAGCACTTACTGAACACATCCTAGCATTTTCTTTTGGAAAAAAAATGAGAAAAGTGCTGTTCCTGGATACCGACCTGACTAGAAAAATCACTGAGGCGATCTGATTCCACGTTGCCAGAATGCTTCTCTTTTGAAATCATTATCACATCATTGAAAATTTTGCTATAGAATTATATGAAAAATTTCTCCTTTTCTGTGAATCCATCAAAATTATGGAGACGTACCTATAAAATTCCTTGCTAATGTTGAATTAAACGTAAATTTTTATTCCTTTTTAATTCGATAGCATAGCATTTACTTTGTGTGTTTGAACATGTTATTAAAAGCTTTCTTTTTTGAAATTCAAATAAATCGTAGTTAAAGTTAAATTAGAGACGGCTGTGAATCCAGCACTTTTATCGCTTAGCGGACGGTGCCTTGCGCATGCTGTAACTATTGATCCCGGCTGAAAATTTGCTCTAAGGAATTATTCGCTTCTGAATTTCAACCGTAGACTCTTTGAGTTGTTATTATAAGATAATAGAGGAATTATATGATTTAAAATGTTCGGCGTGATCCATTGCCATGCGCTTGAGGTGCTACAAATAGAATTTGAATCTTTGGAATGGGCTATTCGATAGAGTAAGACTCCTGAGAAATTTTTTTTTATAGAAATCTTCAAAGTCCGGTCCTGCCCTTCCTGAAGCCCGACAATCAATTCCATTGATAACAGAGTATTCTAAATATCAAAATTAACAACCTCAATATCGTCAGATGGTGCGACAACGCATTTTTTAATATTTGTAGAACTTTTTTTTTTTTGGTAGAAATTTTCAAAGTCCGGTCCTGCTTTTCCTGAAGCCTGACAATCAATTCCATTGACAATAGAATATTCTGAATATCAGAATTATTAACTCCAATATCGTGAGATGGTGCGACAACGCATTTTTTGATTTTTGATGGACTTTGCATTTTTTCCAATCCCTCTGTACCCTCCCTGAAGCGTGACACTGTATTTCATCGATTCTAATGATTATTCAAGTCATAAATATCACTTTAAATTCATTAAACACATGCGACGACGTCTTTTCAAGAATTCGTCATACTCTATCGAATAGCCCATTCCAAAGATTCAAATTCTATTTGTAGCACCTCAAGCGAATGGCAATGGATCACGCCGAACATTTTAAATCATATATTTCCTTTATTATCTTATAATAACAACTCAAAGAGTCTACTGTTGAAATTCAGAAGCGAATAATTCCTTAGAGCAAATTTTCAGCCGGGATCAATAGTTACAGCATGTGCAAGGCACCGTCCGCTAAGCGATAAAAGTGATGCTGAAAATCGTTGCTGGATTCACGCTCATAAATTAGAGGAGGTGACAGATTCATCATAGAAAATAAAATAAGAGAACTACAAATTAAATTTTCTATGGAAAATTTTGAACTAATCAATATGTACTATTTGTACCATGTTATTTGATCAGTTAATTCTTTAGTATGGAATATATATATATAATATGCAATATTGAAAATTTCATCTCAAATTCTAATACATATTTTATCCATTGCTGTGACATCTTAATCTTTAATCTATGATAGAAAACATAACCTTTCATTTAAGGAGTTGTTTGTTCGAAATAAATAGAAAAATTGAATATTGTAGTTGAATTTTTCATGCAGCTTTTCCTAAATTTAATGAGATTGAATAAATTACATGAAATATATCTATATGAAATATAAGAAACTCTTGAAGGTTATTGATCAAGACAACCACAATGCGTTGAAGCGCTATTTTCACCAAAAGGTGTACCTTACGAAATTAATCTTCAAAGAGAAATTTTAGCCAATATTATCACCCTGATCTTATGTACAGGTGAAATGAATAAACACCATACATATTGAAGCTTCTTGGGGTATACAAAGGTGATCACAGATTATCTGAATTTCATAATTTCCAGTGGCGTTCATTGATTCAAATTTTTTTTTGTTCTTATAGTTTTGACAATACAGCATTTCATCGAACTGGCTCTTATGTATTTAGACATTTAACATTCGTATTCTATGAATAATTAAAACACTGGAATTTACAGGTTCAAAATAGGACATAGAAGAAAACACTGATAGAAATCTTAAAGAATTATGGGAAAAAATGGTAATAGTGTCGATATGATGATCTAAGGAATTTAAAAGACTCATATAGTATTAAGAAGGTAAATATTAGATATGAGTATTTTCTCATGAAAGGTTCAATGAAACTGAGAGAGAGAATTCAAAAATTTCAATATTTCAACCAATACTCTGCTGGAAATCCATGGACCATGGAATTCACTATGGTTTTCAGCTGAACTTATGATTTGGATGGAAAATTATGAAACGTTTTCGGAAAAACACTGAAAATATGTTTTTATCATAAATATTACACTTTGGAGCCCTAAACAGAGACAGGGTGCATAAACAAGTATGTGTCTTAAATTTCATGGAATGTCATAAGGCAAAAGGTGAATTTTTTGTGCTATCTCGAAAAGAATCCAGGGGTGGCTTAGCCCAACTCGATACCTCAAATCACTTAAAACTTTGAAACGTGGTTGAATTAGGAAATGTGGTACCTATAGGAATAAAGTGTTCCTTTTCGCTTTACGAATCAGTAGTTCAAATTAACGCAGTGGTCAAAGACTCACCCTGTATATTTATTGACAATTTTGAAGGGCCTTTTACATATTATATTCGAATATACATTATTGTTGAGACATAGATTATAAGGTAGTCATAACAATGGCCAAATATCTGGTTTTTGATTCATTGATTGGAATTTCTATGTCTACGTTCCAAATACATGAAGTTTTATTGAACGAAATACGAAATTTCAGAATTGTTATGTGTGAAGGAGGTTTGTAGTTGAATTGAAACTGATAAAAATCTGTTAGTTTGGTTAAATAACCAAATATCCAAATATCTCGTTTTGAATTCATTGATGGGTATTTCTTTATCTATAATGGAAATATAAAAAGTTTAATTGGATGAAATTTTTTAATTCACATATGTTAAGGAGGTTGAATTGAAACTGATAGAAAATTTGCTAGTTTGGAATTTGTTGATTCGAGATGTATGTTGGTTATTTTACATTATCCATGCCCGTTCTTTTCTTATAGCGCTGTTGTAAAATCAAGAGATAACAGAATAAGCGTTAAGCTCTTGATCTGACGTCAATGCTTTTTCATATTTTTGTATAGGTTTCAGGTTTCACTAGTGTCAGGGACATGACCGAAGAACCATAAACTTCCAGCGACATACTCAACACCAACAACGCTTGATGTAACTAAATCATCATCCAAACTCCCGTAGACAAACAAGTCAACCCCTTACCTCAACATTTTCAAAGCCTTCTTAATATCCTCCAACTCAGGCGTTTCGTATAACTTCTTCCTCATGTTCTCCTCAATTATCTCCAAGTCCTCTCGACGTCTTTCCAAAAGCGCGGTCACCTGTTTGCTGAGTACGCGAAACTGTTCCTTAAGCTCACTTGTACCCTCATCCCGCGGCGCCTCGAGGATCGCGGGAGACGCGAAAACCACCCCGACGATGCACGTGAAAATAATGCTAGAGCACGACGGCATCTCGATTCAGCGTATCGAGCAGGATCTGCTGACACACTGCGTAAGAACTGAGTGGCGGCGAGATAACTGACATTGTTTTATAGGAAGAACGATAGGTCAGGTCGGAGGCGCAGGCGTCTTTTTGCCAGGTGTGCAAAGGTGGCTTTATATTCTGTAGCAATTTTTTTGGGTAGGTAGCAAGAGGGACAAGTGTGTTGTGCGTGTGGATCAGGTATAGACACACTCGCATGGATTGATGAAGGTCCTGTTTCTTGCTTTGTATTTAAAGGCCATATCGATGGATTGAATATACGACATTCATTTATATATTATCAAAAATCACAAAGTTGCAATAATGATATACTATGTGTAGCACACAGAGGTAATAGTATATAACATTACTAGCAAGGTAAGAGGGTTTTTACTGGCGAATGGAGGATATAACTGACGAGCCGAAGGCGAGTCAGTTACCTCCTTGAGCCAGTAAAACCCGTTACCTTGCGTGTATTGTTTTATATTTTATTAGTTTCTCATTTGTAAAAAGGTTAGATAAACTCCAAAAAAATCTGAATAATTTGTCGCAAATGTCGTAAGCTATGGAAGCGTTTCCATGAACATGTCGGTTTATTTTTCTTTACATTTGTTTTGGCGAAAGCGAAAATAAATGTACCAAAAGTTTTGGATGTTGTCGATGTGACGAAATTGTCTCCTTAAACATGAATGAGGTAGAAGATATGGGAAAATACGTTATTGTGACATTGCGGCAAACAAAAAATTTAACAACAAGAAGATTCACCATAACCGATGATGGCTGCAGCTTCAAGCCCTGCATGTTATACAGAAAATATGTAAATCTTCGGCCTCCTGGAACAGAAAGCCTAAGATTTTTTTGACAAACCGACATGGAAAGTGCATTTCCCTTAATGCTGGCCAGCACACTATTGGTGGTGTTCCAAAGCAAATAGAGAAATATTTAGGTTTAAAAGACCCAGAGTTATACACCGGCCACTCTTTTCGCAGAACTGGAGCCACTATGGTTGCGGATTCGGGTGGAGATATTTTAGCACTAAAGCGTGCAGGAGGGTGGAAGAGCACCGAAATTGCGATGAGTTATGTCGATGATTCGGTCAACAAAAAAATCGAAATGTCTAGCAAATTATTTGGTAGTAGAGAGAGTACAAATGCTCTGCAGTCCTCGAGTTCAGCAGTTTCTGAGTCAACAGATGGTTCATCATCATCAGTATCAACTCTTTCATCATCAAAAATCTGTGTTACTGGAAATAATAATTGCCCCATGATTTTCAACATATATGGCAACACAAAATAAAAAAAAAAGTTACCTGTCAGTTTTACAAGTTAGTGACTTGATAAAATAAACTTTCTTGAATAATATTGTGTTTTGGGAACAGACGTTTACAAATGAGAAACAAATTTAAAAAATTACCAGTTCGTGAGCTCGGCGTACAATGTCATTAAAATACACTACATTCTGACATAATGAACTAAAAGAAGTGAAAAAGTATAAAATAACAGAGTATCAGTTTTATCACTGATGTGAAAACAGCCGAGTAAGATAGCCGAGTTTTGTACAGAATTTTTCGTACGCCACTGGAATATTGCCGGATAGCGATGCAAACAAATTTGATTCGCCGAGATAATTTGAGATTTTTCTATTTTCACGTTGGAATCTGGATACGGTACGTTCTCTACGACGATGGCCCATGATAAATCCATCACCAGCACTCATTCCACAGCACCCCCGGGTCGAATATGCCGAATGACGAACGAATTTTCAATAAAAAAAAATCTTGTCTGGCAAACTAGACATAGGATTGATGTCAAATTTCGCAATAGCGTCCAGAAAGATAAACAGATAATTACTTCTTATGTCACTTTTACTTGAACCCCCCAGGGTGGTCAGTACACTGTAAAAAATAGTTCATCTCAAACCATATTAATTTGTCTCAAGTACTCCGTACGTTTGAATACAGCCAAATGCATGAAGTACTTGACCCTACCGCCCTCTACGGTTGAGAATGGCGTTTACCCTAAATAAAAGTTTCTTGAGTTAAGAAACTGATTAGTTTCAACCAAGCTCAGAGTTTTTGACTCAGGTGGTAAAAAAATTTGATCCAACGGTAATATTAATTAGTATGTAACTATTGAGACTTTTCGTAGAATAAAAATTTTGGTTTCATGTAAATAAATATTACATTTCACTGAAACTCGATTTGTAGTTGAATGAGTCGAGAATTCAGTCGATAAAAATGTTAATATATATCTCTTATGTCAAGTGAAAGTTTCTTGGGTTAAGAAACTGATTGATTTGAGCTAAATTGAAGGATTTTTGACACTAGCAAAGGAATAATTTGATAAAACAAAAAAAAACATTTGTATGTAATCATTATTTTTCTTCACAGAACAATAATTTCTCTTTTATATTAATAAATACCGCAATACCGCGGCAGACCATGAATATTGTACGGAATGGAAAGGCGTCTAGAGTTTCGTTGGAAGTTGCAGAGAGGGAGCGAGTATACCTCAAGCGCCAACCGTCGTAAAGACAACCGTTCCCATCACGTCGGGGTCACCAATGTAGAATCGAAGGAATTTATCCCTACTTATGCGTTTCGTCCCTGGCGCACACATTTGGACTCATCGGTATGGCTTGTGTGCGCCATGCCAAAGACGCAGGGGTTAGAAGTTTAGAGGGAGCCGCCGGGAGTTGAACAACCCGGCACCTAGTACCTAGTCCGTGTGAAACTTGAGCGCAAACCTCTAGGCCACCGAAGCGCTGTGAACTAAGCTATGCGTGGCTATATAGAGTGCCGCCAAGAGATCCCTATACACTCCCCTGCTGCTGACAGAGTGCCGCTACAATAGCTATAGTCCTGGCAGTGGGTTATCATCTCATCCCTGTCATCATCCAATACCAGATCACCCGGTTCTCCACCAACACAAAGATATTTGTTTTTCTCTAAGTTGACATTTAAGCCCCACTTCTCGTATTCTTCAATTAGCTTGCGCATCATGTATTCCATGTCATCTTTATCACCGGATACAACAATATTGTGAGTAAAATGCACAAATAATTGCATGGTTGAGCCGAGTTCCAGCCGAGTTTTCTGTGAGTAATTCATACCTAGGAAACTAGACATAGGAGTGAGGTCAAATTACACAATAATATCCAGAAGCATCAACTTATATTTTCTGCATTTGCCACATTCGCTTGCACCCCCCAGGGGGTCTGTAAGTACTCAGCCTGATTATTAAAAATTCATAAAAAATCAACCAAACGTGAAAATCCTGTTATACTCCTGCCGAATTATCTATGTATTGACAAAAAAATATTTTAGTAGTTATCTTTGACTTGCGACCTCATGGGGGGCTAAAATAACGGCTTAATGATTATTCAAGCAGATACGAATATCTCGAGAACTAGACATAGAATCGACAGGACATTCGGTTTTTATTCTTCCCTCTATATACACAGAATATTTTTGTGACTCACTTCCACTTGCATCCCCTGGGGAGGGCTAGCCGGTTTCCAGCCGAGTTTTCTGTGAGTAATTCATACCTGTGAAACTAGACATAGGATTGAGGTCAAATTTCACAATAACATCCAGAAGCATCAACTCATAATTTCTGCATATGCCACATTCACTTGCACCCCCAGGGGGCTCAGTAGGTACTCGGCCTGATTTTGAAAAATTCATAAAAATCAACCATACATGAGAATTCCATCAAACTCAGACAGAATTATTTACATGTCGACAAAATAATAATTCAGTAGTTATCTCTGACTTGCATCCCTATGGGGGCTAAAATAACGGCTTAATAATTATTCAAGCAGATACGAATGTCTCGAGAACTAGACATAGAATCGACACGAAATTCGGTATTTATTTAGTGAAATTATGTACGTTGTCAAAATTGAGAAAAGCACTGATGTGGGGTTTAAAGGAAGGACCTTTGTACAACACTTGAGGAAAACTATGAGTAGATATTTATTATTTGAGATAAAAGGTTTGTTCATTTATCGTGGCCGTTTTATTTGTATCACATTCTTCCGGAGTACAGGAGTACTCTAGAGAAAGCGCACAAAAGCACCTGATCTCAAGTCAGTGCTTATCTGATATTTTCAGTTGAGCCAAGGAAGAATCACTGCGGATCTTTGACCAGATTTTCATGTACACCTACTTTATATCACCCATAATTGATTGAACTGAAACTGTGGCGAGAGACCACTATGCAAGATTGTTGATTACCATGGGAGTACTGGAACAGATTCTAGCTAATAATTATTCAAACTTCCGAGAGTCATATCCCGACAATGCAAATGATATCAGTGTATTTTTTGGTTAGAACTCCTTCGCAGAAATTATTTCATTGTGTAATTGTCATTTGAAAAAACATATATTTCTCATTATTTCAATCTGGCCGAATAACAAACTCGTCCGAGATGTACATCACTCGCGCATCATGAAAATCTCATCTCCCAAGCTCATTCCGTTCGGACGTAATCGTCTAAACGGTCGGACGGATAGAATCGATTGTGACCACGGATTCTTCATCAGTGAATCTAAACAAAACGATTGATACATCTTTTATCCAAATATTCTAAAAATACAGACATTTGGGCAAATCTATAAGCACTCTGTTCGTAAGAGGCGCAAACAATGATTGAATATCACATAACAGCAAACTCAAAATGGCAAGCAACATATAAGAAATTATAAACGGAAGTGATTTTCAGTAGTACTTTGTGCCGGCACGGCGAAATACCTGAACTAAGACGAGAAACGACAGTTCCTATGAAATTGTTTTGGTATCGTACTGCATCTATGTAGATCATCAATTGAGCCAATTCCTGGAACTCACAATGGGTCGCAAAGGAGTATTCATTTTATGTAGTTTTGATTGACCATATAGATCTGGAGGTTTGCTGAAGTGTGGTGTTAGTCTCGATCTATTGTATAGATCAGGAAATTCATTTCTATATTCATAAGAAATTTTATAAATCATCAACTGTGGAGGTAGAATCTCTCCTCACTTTCTCTTATTTTCCTGCGTCAAATATTTCAATATAATAATATCTAAGCTGACTATTCAACCTTCGCCAATAAAACCTATAAAATCCCCATTTAACGTTAGTTTTAGATTTAAATATCTGCATCCTTACAACTCCGTTATCCGTTATTCAATTCCATAAAATTTAACAGGAGTAGAGTGCACTCAGAAAGCTGATAGAGAATTCATATTGCTTGAACTAACCTAGGGAAGTAGCAGGAGAGAAAAAGTAATTATTTCACGCATTGAAATAAGAAGCAGAGACCTCTTGCCATTTCTGAATAATTTAATTCCTCATAGAAGGTGGTTTGGCGCGATAATTAATTAATGAGTCTCCGAAGAAAATAATGAAAGAAGCGAAGGTCCATTTAGAATAAGTAAATAAGTAAAATAAGTTGCAGAATGGGCACCTATTCCAACACGAATGCGAAATTCGTAAACGAGCGACGAAGGAGCGAGTTTTTGAACGCATGAGTGTTGGAATTGCCTTCTGCAACGAGTATCAGACGATATTTTCTCTATTTCATTCAAGAATTGTGAGAAATTTATTGGAATTCATTGAAAAATTCAGATTATACCTCCTAGTGCCTTTTGTATTTTATTTTCGCAGTTAGTGTGACTGATACGAAAATTGGCAGATTATAGAATTTGAATAGTGCGTTCAAATCTATACATGATTTAATTTTGACAATCGACATGCAATGGACGCGTGTTGACATTCGAAAGCATAGGATGTCAGTGTTGTCAACCAAAAAACGAAAATATAACTGAAAACAATGCTGTAATGAGTTCATTACAGCACTGTACTGTAATGAACTCATTACGACACTGAAATAGAGAAATAATTTTATGCGAATTTTCAGATGACTCTAGATGAACAGACCTAAAATGAAAATATCGGTTCAAATTTAACTGATATTCCTCACCAATGAACTAAATTATAACACAACGAATTCTTAGTAAAAATGTTGAAATGCACTGACATTTCGTTAGACATCTGTTAGTTTGAGATCTATGAGAATATGCATCGACTATTAAAACGTCATAGTCTCAAACAATAGGGGAACAATGGGGAAATAAATAAGATATGATAACCCTAAATAAAAGTTTCTTGAGTTAAGAACATCAGAGCTTACCAAGGTACTGAACGGCGACAAATCCGGGTTATTAGCATGCCTTGGGTAAGAATCTGTCATATATTTAGGATGAGCATCAATAGTGCTCAGAAAGGCAACTTACGAGAAGAAAAAGTAAGAAGCAGCATTTGTAGAAGCCTTTTTTGATTCCATAACAATAATTTCTGCATATATGAATTGCCTTTGCAGTGCGGAAGATCTTGCATCGGAGAAGCTAAGCGCCTCTGAATGCTGGAATAAAAGGAGCATCGAGCTTCTCAAGCGCCAACCGTCGTAAAGACAACCGTTCCCATCACGTCGGGGTCACCAATGTAGAATCGAAGGAATTTATCCCTACTTATGCGTTTCGTCCCTGGCGCACACATTTGGACTCATCGGTATGGCTTGTGTGCGCCATGCTAAAGACGCAGGTACTAGTAGACGTCAAGTTGGTCAACAACCGCAACAGTGGAAATCTGCATCCCATATAAATGCGGATGAAGCATCCTCCCATCTATAGATCTACCAGAAGATTTGGGCATATTAGTTCGATCAACTTTATCACCGGATACAACAATATTGTGAGTAAAATGCACAAATAATTGCATGGTTGAGTCGAGTTCCAGCCGAGTTTTCTGTGAGAAATTCATACCTAGGAAACTAGACATAGGAGTGAGGTCAAATTACACAACAATATCCAGAAGCATCAACTTATATTTTCTGCATTTGCCACATTCGCTTGCACCCCCCAGGGGGTCTGTAAGTACTCAGCCTGATTATTAAAAATTCATAAAAAATCAATGAAACGTGAAAATCCTGTTATACTCCTGCCGAATTATCTATATATTGACAAAAAAATATTTTAGTAGTTATCTTTGACTTGCGACCTCATGGGGGGCTAAAATAACGGCTTAATGATTATTCAAGCAGATACGAATATCTCGAGAACTAGACATAGAGTCGACAGGACATTCGGTTTTTATTCTTCCCTCTATATACACAGAATATTTTTGTGACTCACTTCCACTTGCATCCCCTGGGGAGGGCTAGCCGGTATCCAGCCGAGTTTTCTGTGAGTAATTCATACCTGTGAAACTAGACATAGGATTGAGGTCAAATTTCACAATAAATCAGACCATTAAAACCGTAATTCCTGTGTAAAAGGTTTGTCGAGAAAATGAGCAATGGACGCGTGTTGACATTCAGAAAAGCATAGGATGTCAGTGTTGTCAACCAAAAACGAAAAAATATAACTGAAAACAATGCTGTAATGAGTTCATTTACAGCACTGTACTGCATGAACTCATTACGACACTGAAATAGAGAAATAATTTTATGCGTGATTTTCAGATGACTCTCTAGATGAACAGACCTAAAGAAAATATCGGTTCAAATTTAACTGATATTCCTCACCAATGAATCAAATTATAACACAACGAATTCTTAGTAAAAATGTTGAAAAATGCACTGACATTTCGTTAGACATCTGTTAGTTTGAGATCTATGAGAATATGCATCGACTATTAAAACGTCATAGTCTCAAACAATAGGGGAACAATGGGAAATAAATAAGATATGATAACTGACTGGAGGACTGGTGTTTTGAAAATCAACTGGTACTGAATCCCACAAGGAACCAAGATGTGGTTTTTCTACTGATAGATCTGAACAAGAAAAATCAAAGAAACTTCCATCATAAGAATGGTGATTATTGTCATTCATCTTTCGCCAAACCATTGGCTTACACTTGGATCAATATCTGAAATAGCTTTGACAAATGGAATTGCTGGGACATAGAAGGGACTGCCTTGGTATTCTCTTTGATGGTGGTGAGACATCAGGTGGAGCATGAGGTTTTGATTTCTGGGACGGAGTATATCAGATCACTCTCCAGTCGATCTTATCCTTAGGATGATTGTTTGGACATCCCAAAGTTTACACTCACTCCTGAGAGCAGAACTTCAGGCAAGCCCATTTCAGTAACTGATTTCGTTTCTCTGAATCGTCATCTTTCCGGCATTTGCTGGAGCCAGTTGTTGAATGGTTTGGATGTGGACAACGATGTCTGAAGAGTCAGTATCACGTTGCAGTGAAATAAGTTTATTAGATCTGTAGCTTCCAAGCCTTGACTGACTGAAGAGTTTTTTCTCACGCTGCAACCAAAGAATAAAGATCTAGATAGTCTTATGTTGCAATGAGTCATAACAAAGTTATAACATCATCCATCATGCTTCTATGAATACTTTGAGTCTGAGAACAAGAGATGCCAAAAAAATGCACTATGATTCCCTTTGCACAAACCCAATAACAGAGAAATGTTCTATAAGTTATATCCGAAGCTCACTGAGTTCGAAAGTATCAGTTCCGCTGGTTAGGGAAACGAAGGCAGGTGATCTGTGGTCTGGTTGTCTCGGAGTGTGCCTCTGCTTTTTCTGACACTTTCTCTATTTTGGTTTCTGATAGACCTTCAGATCCTATACCAGCAATCTCTGCACCAATATGCAGTCTAGCGCACTGGATAACATAGATGTCCTAGGAGGAGGTTTTGGTTATTTTCTCTCAGTTGAATGAGTCAACTGCGCCAGGCTTTGGATGATATTTCGGCTACATTCTAAGAAAGTGCGCTGCTGGAATCTTGGTGTGAGAGGGAGGCTTTTGGACCATGTGCGTTCGTTCATTGTTGGTTGGTATTTCTCAGAATGAGTTAGACTCATTATCTGACTTCAAACCCGTCATCAATGGAGAGTACCGCAGGGTCTTGTTTTGGAGTCCAGATCCTGTTTTTGGCATGTACTGGATCTCATCTTCCTCCGTTTATTCTCTGTCCCACTTATCCCAATATGGTGATTACACTGCTTTCTCTTCAATGATTGTCAGGTCAGCAGATTCTCAGTGCAACCTTAATCGGTTTAGCCAATGGTGCCAAATCAGTGGCTTCTTCCCAGAACATATAGTAGTGTAGAGTTGTTCACCTTGGGAGTCGACAATCCGCATAACCACATGATCGACAGGAAATGGTTTGGTCTCCGCTACACATGCATTTGATCTCGGGCTGGCATTAACCGAGGATCTGTCTTGGTCAAAGACATGTGAGCAATACAAACCACAAATGTCTAAACACTTACACCTACTTGATGCGGAAAGTTTTTCCTAGATGCTCGATCGAGACATAACACCGGCAGCTTTACACTCACCCAGGCCCGGTCTAATTCTGAATTTGCTGGCCCTGCATGGTACCTTTCAGCCTGATCGCAGACTGCACAATGTTTGGAGGAGTGCAGCGTTCTGGCAACGAGGATTACGTTCACCAGTGGTTCGCCCTTCATATGAGCAGACAGAACTAAAAATGTTTAAGAACTGGACTCAGTTAAAGTGATCGTGAGATGCGTGGCGATCTAATAGTGACGTTTCGTATACTGCGCGGTTTCATTGGCGGCAATCTGGGCAGCAATTTCGAGGGTTGAATAAAAATCATATTTTAGGCCACCAATGTGCCGATAGTGTAAACTCTTTTAAAAACAGATTGGACGCATTAACAATTGTGTCATATTTTTTCCTTGTGGCAATACTCTTTTTTTTTCTTTGTTAATTCTGAAGCGTCACTCAATTTTCAATTTTTGTTTGAGATTTATAGGCAACAGCCTCTTTTCTGTATCCTTTTATTATAATAATAATAATACTAAGGATGATATATTTTGCCATTTTTCAATCACTGCTGGACTACGGTGTCACTTTTTTTGGTTTTGAATGCAGTCGTTATGTTGTATCTATTTCTAATTCTTCTCATTTTCTCCGACAAACCTTTTACATAAGGAATTACGGTTTTAATGGTCTGATTTATATCTGTTGGTTCAGGTTGACTTTCTCTTGTTCGTTTAGCTTTTTCTAATATCTTTTTGGGGTAGCCATTGCTTCTAAGAGTTTTCGAGATGTTATTTATTTCTTCATTTTGGTCTTCTTCAGTGCAACAAATATTTATTGCTCTATCAAATAAACATTTAGACCAAAATGAAGAAATAAATAAGATCTCGAAAACTCTTAGAAGCAATGGCTACCCCAAAAAGATATTAGAAAAAGCTAAACGAACAAGAGAAAGTCAACCTGAACCAACAGATATAAATCAGACCATTAAAACCGTAATTCCTTATGTAAAAGGTTTGTCGGAGAAAATGAGAAGAATTGGAAATAGATACAACATAACGACTGCATTCAAAACTCAAGACACTATCAGAGCTAAACTTACAAAAGTTAAGCCTAATAATGAGACACAAAGGACAAAGAACTGCATATATGAATTACCTTGCGAGTGCGGAAGATCTTACATCGGAGAAACTAAACGCCCTCTGAATGTATGAATAAAAGAACATCAGAAGCTTCTACGAGTACTAGACAGCGACAAATCCAGGTTGGTCCAACATGCTGTAGATGAGAATCATCGTATAAATGGGATGAAGCATCAATAATATCCAAAGAAGAACAACTTGCAAGAAGAAAAATCAAAGAAGCAGCATTTATGAAAATAACACCTGATTCCATAAGTGCTCCATCTATAGATCTGCCAGAAGTTTGGACGCCGTTAGTTCGATCCAACTTAAAAAGATCATCATATCACAGATGAGTATATAACATCGTTCATTTTTCTTTCATGACTTCTGTCAATATTGACTTTTTGAAAATTGATTATTTTTAAAAGGTTTCTTACTTTTCTCCTTGATAAAGATAGAAGATGTCTATCGAAACGTCGGAAAACATTACATCCACAATAGTTGATGGTAATCGCTCAAACAATCATTCAACACGAGCTCCATCATCAACAATATCTCGTCATCAACTACAGATTACGTACATCGTCATAAATACGAACTGCATTTATTATTATTCTCTAGTTAGTACCTGCATTAAGCGACTAAATGGTAAAAAACAAAACTAATTTATTAATAACAAAACACACAACACGTAGAAATCATATTAAATGTTCAATATGTCTACCTTCAGTCATCACGCATCCGTCTAGACGTCGACGCATTGAGCCACGTATTCGCTCAAATATTCCTGGAGTCTCTCTGATTACCCTGCACGCATCGATGATGCGGTTTCTCAAGTCCTCTACATCGCGAACAGGAGTACGATAAACTAAATGCTGTAAATGGCGCCTAATAGAGAAATCGAGAGGATTGAGATTCGGGGATCGAGCAGGCCAGTTCTGTGGTCCTCCTCGACCTATTCAGTGATTCGGATATGTTTCAGTTAAATGCTGACGTGCTACTTGACTAAAATGGACGGAAGCCCCATAATGCATAAAAAACATATCCCCTCTGACGCCCAAAGGAACTTCCTCCAGCAATACTGGGTGCACTTCTCTTAAAAATTGAACGTATGGCTTGCCATTTAATCGGAGAGGTAGAAAATGAGGCCCAATTAAAAAATCCTCAAAAGCTCCGAACCATACTTTAAGAGAAAACTGTTCTTGATGGTTGGTTTCGACATAAATCGGACATAAATTTTTAAATGGTGAACAAATAATAAGACAAAAAGTTACATTGGAAATAAAGTTTAGGGATTGCGTTTCCCAACCTTACAACCATGGGATATACCAAATAAATAACTTGATAAGTGTCTTTTTGCAAGTAGGAAACGTTAGGTTAATTTCAATATTGTAACTTTTTTGGTGCTTGTGAAAAAAATTGTTATACAAATTTTATGTACTCCCTCTAAGGGGCTGTATCTTAAAAAGGGATGCTCCAATGAAGTTTTTTTATTATATGAAAAATCCTATCTTTTTTTCCTTGAAGAATCACCTCCTTAAATATTTTACACTTATGTAGTTACACCCTGTATAATAAATTATAAACGGAGGTGATTTTCAGTAGTATCTTGTGCCGGCACGGTGGAGTAGTCTAAGGGTACGTCCATAGTGAACAGCTTCTCGCGTCTCGCTTTATCGCGGCTGACCAGACCAGCGCTCGGCGATAGGTGAACCTGCTCGATTTCAGCAGGTGGTGGTCATAGTGCACCGCATCTCAGCGGCATAATTCAGTTTTCATCATGAATTTTTGCGAGAAGGATCTTTTAGCAATCTTACCATATAGCGATAATGTTTCTTCGAAACATGCAAAGTCTACGGCGTTCACGAAATAAATAGATTACGCTACGTCATACCTTGTTTCCACAGCTGACGGCTCATCCAGACAAATTCGCATGGGAGAATTGACATTCAAATATATTTCAAATCGAATAGAAAATAAATTGAGATAACAGCGGTGCATGGCCATTCAAACGTTCATCCCATATAATATTTTTTTAAAATACTTTAGATATCAAAATTAATTTCTTTATTTATATCCATGCTTTCGATATTCATCAACTATTACGTCTTAATTCCTCTTGAAATTGATCAAGCAGGCGCACCGGCAAGCGAGAAAAGAATTACTAATTCATTCCGGTAAAAGCGAGAAGAAGCCGACCGCGCACTCGTAAGCAGGCGCGCTGGCGCACTATGGCCATACCCGTTCATTTATACGTATGTTTATCACCCGCTTGCCAGCCGCGATAATGCGAAGCATACATTAATTTTACCCCGATGCCGACCAATCACGTAGATGCACTGTGTTCCATAAAGTTTAGCTTCACGTACTACGTCGACGTAAGGAAAGATTAATCAAAAATATGATTGAGGTTCCAGATTTTGCCGCAATACGCTATAGCGCCATGCAGGAGAGGATTCCGAAAACGTTTTTCCGGTTTTGCCTTTCTATCTTATAGGCTGCTTTTGTTTTCAGTTTAATAGCATTTATTTTTAAATAGACATTTATACATTCATTCTAATGAAGACATGGATAACAATTCCTCTTGGATTATACTGAATATTTCAGGGCTCCCTATTTCCAGCATAAGCATGAATCTGTTGATGAAAACTACAGGTTCGAGTAAAAAACAGTGTAAATACGGAGTGCCATATCAGTTTCTATAGTGATGATAAATATTTGTAGGGGATGTTAATAAAAATAAACCAGCAATAAGTTACCTATATCCTCAAAATTTTTTGAAACAAGTAAACACAAAATATTTGATTGATGAATAAAATCTAATACTTGTAGCATCAATAAATTCTTATTTCATTTCGAATTATACTAAGTTAATATTTTGTATGGTGCGAAAGCAGACATTAATGTTATTGTAGGTATTTTTTTGATAATTTATGCAATAAGTTCAAGCATCCTTTACAATTGATCAAAATTTTTGTATCTTATAAAAATAATTTAATTACTCCTAAGATATCGCATGATGCTCAACAGGGGCCAATATCGGTAGTATAATTAATTTAATGCTCATTTCCAATTCATGACAATAAAACAAATTGAAATGTTTCACAGTATATTTGAACAAAACACTCAAACTCTCATTAATCATTGAGGCATTTCAAATAAAATGATATGTTGTGAGTTACAAACAAGGATAAATGGTGCATATGTGAACGTACCAAATAGTATGACCACATATACTATTTTCTTTTTTAAATGTATCGAAATATCTTATTGACCATAAGGCACTTGAAGCAACACTAAAAAGTCAGTATCAATATATTACACTCATTGTTTTCTTTACAGGATCAGGTTTGTTGGAAAATGCATTATTTCGAAGGTGCTGATATATTTCATGGCTTTTATTGATATTTACATTCTGTTCAAATAAAAATAGTATAATTCTTAGATTGGAGAGGAAATTCAATTTTTGCTTAGTCAAATGGTGAATGATAATTTTAAGTTAAACATGCTTCATCAAAATCCTAGCACCTCCATCTATCAAGCAGCGGCAAACCCACATATGAGATCAATTTCCCTTTTTGGGCGCTCTTGTTCACCCGAACAGAGTGCCTATCATTTTGCCCGAATGTCTGTAATTTTGGAATATCGAGCCGAAAATGGTCTCAATCGATTGGGTTCGACCCCTGATGAAGAATTCGTCGCGAAAGTTGAGTCTGTCCGGCCGGCCGTCCGGCCGGCCGGCCGCCGTATCCTCTCTAGCATCCAAAAGGAATCAGCTAGAGTTTTCAAATTTTCAGAATAGGTTAATTGTCCAAATATCTCGGTCAAGTTCGTTATTGGGCCAAATCCGTCGGATGGTTCAGTAGTTATGAGCATCTGAAATTTTGTTTCCTCAATAACCACTAGAATATCCATCCGATCAAGTTGATACTTGGAATGTTATTGAGGGAGGCTGAAACGAAACGGCTTGTAAAATTTCGCAGAAATCGTCACGCTAGAAAATTTTTAAAAAATTCCCAAAAAAAAAATTTTCAATACTCAATATCTCCTAAGACTTCAATTAGATTTAAACAAAAATTAGTATATATATTGAGGTTACCGATATCTTACTCCTTCTCAAATTTCATTGTCGTAGCTTTCCCCCTTCTGAAGATATGATCATTTTTTTCATTTACTCAAGAGAAAAATAGAAATGTCATGAAGTCCGAGCTTTGTCATTGAAAGATTTGCCATCACAGATCGATATTCGTTTGACAACTTGCGGACCTAGATATCAGTGTCAGTTGGCGTTATATCAATCAAAATTTTCATAGAATTCATAGAGGTAGAATTCGATGTCGATGACGTTGTCAAAATTCAGAAAAGCACAGTCGTGATATTAATCAAAAAATTTTTTATCATAGAGAAAGAATTTGATGGCGTTGTCAAAACTCAGAAAAGCAATGACGTAAGTTTTTAGGAGAAGCATAGAACAAAATTTGGTGAAAATTATGAGTAGTTATTTTCAAATTGAGATAAAGGTTTGTTTATTCATTAGGCTTTCATATTTACATCACATCGTCCCATAGTACGGAAAAAGACTATTGTTCACCCGATCAGAGAGCTTATAGATTTGTTAAGGTTTGAATATTTACTCGCAAGTAGCTCAACAAGAGCGCCAAAGCAATCTGACCTCACGTCAGTGCTTTCTAAATTTTATTTTAAACTGATCTTCACCATGCATCTCATTAGAATTTTCTTGTTCTTGAAAAACAGGCTTCAATGAATAAGCTTACAGAACTGCTACCTCAACACCTTTGAATCAAATTTAATGAATAAACTATCTTGGAAGATAAAGAAATTACAAAATATTAAATTCAACTACTATGTTTTGGGAAATATAATTGTTTCTCCATTTTTCTTTTTCTTCTAGTTGCACCAGTACCATGTGTCAAATCATGTGCTTCATCAATCAATTTCATTATACATCAAATATCACTCTCATGCAACCATTTATGTTTCATAATGCTTTGGTTTAACTCCATCTACAATCAACTACTATGAAAAACACATGTCTGACTTATCACAAAGACTTACTTGAAATTTACTGTCAGAATCTATGGCAAAATTAAAAATTTTATTAGATTAATCTAATTTAACTTTTAAAGCCGTAGCATGTCATCATCATGGTTTCGTTTCTTCAATATTGAATTTTCGAATAATATAAGAAAGATCTGCCCTTGCGAGTACATTAATTCTTTGCAGTTTTTCTTCTGTAACATTTTTAGAATCCTGTAAAATGCTCTCTTTTGTAATTTCAACTTCCAATTCATCAGCAATGAATTTCTGATCATCCTTACTCAAACGTTTAGAGTGTAGTTCATCCTCATGACCTACATGTGTTTCTACGAATGTTACATTCACAGCTAAAACATACAAATGAAATATTAGATCATATTTCTAGTTTAACACAAATGAATAACTAAAAAACTTACCTGTACTACTTATCTTCACACGAATTCTAGAAAGGCAGAACCCAGATATTCTGATACTTCCTCCAGTTTTCATGCTGCGTTTGCTACATTGACTTACATATCCTGGAAGTTAAATGGTTTCCTAATATCACCATGATTTCAAACGAACTCATTATATCAATTTGGTGGAAAACATAAAGAAACAAACCTGAATAATTACTGCGATTATACATTCAAAATAAATTACTAATCCATCACTGCTTTTCCGATATCTTCGTTTTATGTAATCGACACTTCTATTCTCCAATGCTCGCCAAGCCTCAAATTCTTCTTCTTTTTTGAAAATCAACTGTGATGTTATGATGTTAATGGAATGAATTTGCTCTAAATGAATATCCAAAGCATTATGGGACTCAAGAGCAATTTTCTTTTCTTCTGGGCAAATTGGTCATTTTAAATGCTTTAATTGCTTTGGAATAAGATCTTGATGATGAATATTCCGCATATGACGATATTTCGTCGAAGCAGAAGATAATTGTTTTGAACAAATTTGAGAACTCAGTTTATCCCTGAAAAATAAAGTTTCCAAATAAATTGGTTGAGTGCATTTTCTACAAAATAATAGATAAATACTTACTTTTCTCCGTCCATGATGAAAGA
>JARTUT010002272.1:0-83171 GCA_030674115.1 Micraspis discolor | reverse complement strand
GAACACTTGCCCCAGCTCAGTCGGGTTGGGGGTGGATTCTTTTCTTGAGTGGCTAGGTATAATAAACAAATAAGCACGAAATATGCAATCAGGCAATGCCTTATATTATCTTACCAGGATAACAAAATAATAATTAGAGTGAACAAATCACGATAGAAAAACGTAATGTGTAAAAGTATGGCCTACGGAGTTCAGAACCCAGATATATTGCAATTAAAAATTAATTAAATCTTATGAATATGCGATGGCAACTTCATCATAATCATTGTCCATTCAATCATAAATAATGAGAGAAATATAATAGCGCCTTTTCAGTGTTCACAAGGATCAAAGTTACAATAATTTTGAGATAAACAATAAATGGGTTGATACTCAGCCTGGGGTAGAATGTTGCTGTGATTTGGTCTTAAACTCTGGCAAGAGTAAAGTTGCTCCAAAGTTGAAAGGAGAAGATGGCATGGAAGAGACCAGTAAAGAAAGATGGTTCCCTTGACGGTAAAGCCTATTAAGTTAATATAAAAAAAATCAATTCGTGATGATACGGAATTAAAATACTGACCTCGGTTGTTATAAAATTACTCAAAAATTGAACTGCAACAAAATGTCTAGAACTATGAGCTATCTTGTTTGCAGATGATTTTTCATCAGCAATTGCTGCGGATACATTGGAAGAGCCTCAGAGGACGTGCGATTTGTTAGTTCGTTACTTTGTAATAATATAAATAACCTAACCTAACCTAACCTATAATTTACCGATATTCATTTTGGATATCCCACAAACAAACCAGTCGATCATGGAAACGTTTGCAGATGACAGTGCAATTATAAAACAGATTCAGTCACATTGATATAATCTGAATGGCTTCAAAAATGGATGATAGAAATTAAAACCCAGGTAGCCTTCATCAATAAAAAAAGGAGAAGTTAAATTACAAAACGCTCTAATGCCTATTCAGACTGAAATCAAGTATGCTTGAATTGACATGGAGAATTCATATAAAATAGAAAAGGAAAGAACTTGAAATGAAGATGAAGAAAATGAAGTTGGTATTGAAAAGAAGATCGAAGCTGTCCCTAGAAAATAGGATGACAATCTATAAATATATCCTCAAACCGGTTTGGACATATGGAATTGAACAATGGGCATGTTCAAAGCCCTGAAACACAAAAATACTGAAGTCTTTCCACTAAATGGCAGCTCTTGGAGAAGATGTTGAATCTGGCCCGAAGACCACCTAGAGGAATAATGGTACATAGAGCAAGTGATGGACGGTACCCGACCCAAGCCGGGAAGCAATGTAACATATCATCTACTAATAACTGTGTTTAATAGATTGTAAATATTCAAATACACAGTAAAAAAATAGGATGCACTGACGTGAGGTCAGATGGTTTAAGCGTTCTTGTTGAATTACTTGCGAGTAAATAAACAAACAATAACAAATCTATAAGCACTCTGTTCAGGTAAACAAGAGTCTTTTCCCGTACTCTAGTACTATGTGGTACGAATACAAACGACACAAAGAATGAACAAACCCATATCTCAAATTGAAAATAACTTTTCATAGTTTTCCCTAAGTTTTCTTCGAAGCTTAAATTCACTTCTACTAAAAACCTACGTCAATGCTTTTCTAAATTTTGACAACGTACATTATTTCACCGTAATAAAAAATTTCCATTAAGTTTTTCCCAACGGACACTGATTAATAAGTCCGACCCATGTCAATCGAATAAGTATCTGTGATAGCATCGATTAGACATACTTCTGGCGGACTTTTTGTCATTTCTCTTAAGTAAATGAAATAAAATTCATATACTTAGATGGAAAGAAGCTACGACAATGAAATTTGAGGATATGTGAAATCTGAATACGTCCATACATACACAATTTTTTCTTTGAATACGCCCAATATCTTATTATTGGGTTTATAGTATTGAAAAATTCTTCTTCAGGAATTTTTTGAAAATTTTCTACCGTGTCGATTTTTGCGAAATTTTGCAAGCCTATTTGTTTAAACATCATTCAGAGATATTTCAAGTTACAACTTGATCCGATGGATATTATGAGAGTTATTAAGGAAACCGATTTTCAGATGCTTATAACTCCTGAATCATTGGATGGATATCGCCCGACAACGAACTTGTCCTAGATGTTCATTCCTCTGACATACCCTGAATATTTCATCTATCTAGCTCATTTCGTTCTGAAGTAATCGTGCCCACGGACGGATAGAATCGATTTTGACCACGGATTCATCATCAGCGAGTTCTTACTAAACGATTGATACCACTTTTACCCAAATATTAGAAAAATGCAGTCATTTGGACAAATCTATGGGCACTCTGTTCAGGTGAACGAGAGCGGCAAAAAGTATCTATACCATGAGCCACCACTGATCTCAAGTTTCACCTTGTCCTATACATGTATACACATGTCAAAAAGGACCAATAAACTATTATTATAGTTATTATCGAACAAGGAAGGAAAATCTTACCTTTTAGAACAACATCCAACAGACCATTAGCCACCGCTGTGGCACCAACAGACAGCGCCATTAGTTCCACACATGTAGTATAAAGCATGTGAGCTCCGGCATTCGGGAACTCATTGAACCTCCAATCCGTTGTAGAGTTTACTATTTTTCCATTCATGGTGTCGACCACCCTCTTTACCAATTGTATGTAGTAATCAAGCTCGGGTACCCATACCTCCTCCACACCCCTCTTCAGGAAGATCTGATATGGCTCCGATAGTGTTTCTTTCAGAGAACCAAGGACAGCACCGACGAGGCGCCTCTTCAACTGGGGCCGATCCCTCAGTATCTTCTCATAATAGTGTAGGGTGTTGTACAGATAGGTCATTGGTCTATCATGAAACTTATACAGACAACCGATGTGTTCGAGAATTATCTCTAGACTCTTCTTCAACGGTATAATCTCTAGGAATCTGGAAAAAAAAATACTTATTCTGATGAGACTGAAATTATCGATTAATTTAAATAATGGAAGACTAGGGTATACTATATTTGATTTTAATTTGTAACACAATAGTACGTGGGGTCTAGGTGCCATTTTTCTATACATGCATCGATAACAAAAATATGATCTGATGATGCCTTCAGCTTATGAATCACACCGATCAGTCCATGTTTCAGGATGCAATGAAACCTGCAGAACTTCTAGCTTTTTTAGGCAGCTGTTCAACTAGAAACGAAAATCAATACTGAATACAATTTTTGGATGAAAAATTGGATCAGTTTGATCTTGTTCTAGGTTTCAATTAGCAAACAAGCGTTATGGTCAAGGGGTTTCAGTTCTTGAACCAGGTTGATCTTGTACATGTGTATACCAAGATCTTCACGCAAAATTTTCCTTTTGCTGGATGCACAGAGTCCAACTTGTTGTAAACGACTACGGATAAATTTGGATTTGTACGAAATATATCGATAGTTTGACGAATAAGTTAATTTAATGTATAATGTTTAATTATATAAACCATAGATTTCACGAGTTCCTCTCTAAGTTATGCAAATATGGCACTGATTTTGAAAATAAATTTCAACAATTTGTTAATTTTGTTAAGGTCTGATACTTTCCATAATAAAGATAACTGGACAGAAGATCAAATCAACATGGCTTCTGCCTTCGATCCACTTACGGTTACCAATATCGGAAGTTACTTTACTCTAAAAAAACACCAGATATTTACCGCGAGCAGTCTCTAGAACCACGTATTCGCAGAATCAAAAGTGAGTTGGATACTAGGAGGAAATTTTTCTGCTGCAGAAACATAAAAAAAATTTCACCGTAATGAACCATCTCGATTAATTTTGATTTAACTGACACTGAAGTCCGGCCGATGTCAATCGAATACGTATCTGTGAAAGCATTGAGCATTAAAATTTCTGACAGACTTTTTGACATTTCCCTTTTCTCTCAAGTAAATGAAAAAATAATTATATCTTCAGATGAAGGAAGCAACGACAATGACATTTGAGAATATGTAAGATATGCACAAGTTTTTGATTTAATACATCCGATATCTCATGGGGTTTAAAGTATTGAAGAAAAATTTTTGGGAATTTTTAAAAATTTTCTAACGTATCGATATTTGCGAAATTTCGCGAGCATATTTGTTTCAACCTAATTTACAAATCATCGGAGTTACTCCTCGATTCGATAGATATTTTGGGAGTTGTAGAGGAAACCAAATTTCAGATCCTCATAACTCCTGAACTATTGGACGGATTTGGCCTAATAACGAATCTGATTGAGAAATGGACAGTTGTACTATTTTGAAAATATGAAAACTCTAGATCATCTCCTTTGGATGATAGAGATTATTCGGCCGGAAGGACATACTCAAGTATGACCCTATATTCGTCATCAGGAAGTCAATCCCAATCGCCTGAGACTATTTTCGGCTCGATATTCGAAAAAAATGTAGGTACCCCGTGTTCATTACATTTTTTTGCGAACTTGCTCTAGTAGAACAGAGTGCTATCGTGTTGCCCAAATGTCTGTAATATGCGAAAATGGTCTCAATCGATTAGGTTTGACTTCCTGATGAAGATCCGTGGTCAAAATTGAATATTTCCGTTATTCTCTCTTTCTTCCTAAGACAGGAGCTAGAGTGTTCATATTTTCAGAATACTTCATTGTCCAAATATCTCAGCCAAGTTCGTTATTGGGCCAAATCCGTCGAATCGTCGAGGATTTATGAGCATCTGAAATTTGGTTTCCTCAACAAATTCTTGAATATCCATTCGATCGAGTTGTAACTTGGAAGATGATTGAATGAGGTCGAACCAGCTTGCAAAATTTCGTAGAAATCGACGATCGATAATGTTCAGAAATTTTTTTTTCAATATCATAAGATATCTGTAGGATTTAAACAATAACTCGTGCATGTACGGGGATTTTATAGATATTATATAAGTATTTTCAAATTTCACCATCGTAGATCAAAGCCACAAAAAGATATGGCTTGTTTTGCGCGCTTATTTAATTTACTTCACATTTACAGTCACATAAGAATCGTTGGAGATTATTCTTTTTTTTAGTTAGATTAGATAATATTTATTCATTTCAATGTTACAAACTTGTCCTTATAAATCACTAGGTAACATAATAATTAATATAATAAAATCACATAGTATAATTAATACAATGAATGAAATACACATGCGAAAACAAACACAATACAATGGAATCATCGCGAAAACAGTACAAAGTCTCCGGGACCAAAAGAACAATAAAGTGTCGGAAACTCTGGGACAGAAATTCATCCATAGTGTAGAATACCTTTTCTACGAGTTTTTTTCAGATCCGCTTCTTGAACGCTGTTGGATGTGTAACGCCCTTACGTGCAGTTCCTTTATTAGTCACCCTCACCTATCGAGCTCCTCCGGAATGTCCAGAAGCTCGAGCCTAGGCAGACTCCAGTGGAGAATGAAGTGGGTAGCTGTTGGAGGTAGAGGTGTCACCAATAAAACACGCGATTAACTAAAAAATTACTCTCTATTCATACCAAATAAACAAACATTCCAAAATAATAGGTCTCACAGTCCTTAAAACTAATCAACAGTTCGTATCACGTACAACAGTCCTTAATCTATATCACAAAATCTTCACAGTCCTTAACCTCTAAAAACCGAAATCCCAAATCTACTTGTCAATCACCAAAAGTCCAGTAACATTCCGTGAAGGGCTTAGAGTGCACATAAAGCGATTACAGTGGCGAGTTACTCGATGTATTAGGCATCAGAAAGAATTAGGCAAGCAAAATGACGTAGGCATAAAAATGGGTAAGGCATACCAATGAATCAGGCAGAGAATAGATAAGGCATTCGCTCATCAGAAAATTGCTCATGCATGAAAGTGACTAAGGACGTGAGAAAGAAATAATAATATCTCAGGGTTAAAGCGAGAGGGGGGGTGGGGCGGAAACCAAAGCCTCACTCAGTCCAACATGGACCATCCAAGCGGAGGGGGGTCCCTGGAGCACGGTTCCGCACGGCGCAACTAGTGTCCGTGCGCAACAGAACCCCTCGAAGAGAACTGCCAAGGCCCAGCCCAAATCGGAGTGACCGGCGGTATGGTGTGCGCATGCGCAAACCACCGCGCGTCCACCCGCGATGACGACAGGACCGAGGTCGAACCGAGTGCCTGCCGCACAGCAGCCCACACCACGGAAAACTTCGGTCTCAGCACGATTGAGCTTTGCTCATCTAGCACATCAACGTCAGCTCCGCGAGATGGACAGCAGGAGTCCGCCGAGGTAAAACGGCCCACCACCTAGGGACGATTGAGCTCGCTCATCTCGGCACCCAGATGTCGGGTTCGCAATACCGGCTTCAGGACCCAGCCGACACCCGTGACGAATCCCGCACCCTCAAAGATCGAGCAAATCCAGTGCCCGCCACGCAACAGCCCACGTCACGGAAAACTTCGGTCTAAGCACGATTGAGCTTGCTCATCTCGTACATCAACGTCAGCTCCGCGAGATGGACAGCAGGAGTCCGCCGAGGTAAAACGGCCCACCACCTAGGGACGATTGAGCTTGCTCATCTCGGCACCCAGATGTCGGATCCGCAATACCGGCTAAAGGACCCAGCCGACACCCGTGACAAACCCGTGCCTTTAAGGGGTCGGGTCGACAAACGACAACAGGGAGGGGGCCCACAACACGAACCTCACCGCGCAGCAGCCCACGCCACGGAAAACTTCGGTCTAAGCACGATTGAGCTTGCTCATCTCGTACCTCAACGTCAGCTCCGCGAGATGGACAGCAGGAGTCCGCCGAGGTAAAACGGCCCACAATCTAGGGACGATTAAGCTTGCTCATCTCGGCACCCAGATGTCGGTTCCGCAATACCGGCCAAAGGACTCGTAAGGGACGTGATGCCCTGAACGCCCTCCTGCAGCCGTCGTTCGGTCTCAACGATCGAACCTCACACTCACCTCCTGGAATCTCGTCCTCCACAAGTGGTCCTCCGGTCCCCTCTCTATACCCCTTTCCTACCTTGGAATGTCTGCCTACCACTGAACTCACTACCAGCACTAACAACACTGGCTGGACCCTCCCCACTAAACGGTAGAGGCCTTCCTCTTATTTTGAGTTCCGCGCCGTACGAGGAACTGCCGTTCCAGTGCTCGACTCGCCCATAAGTACCCGTCTCGGTCGCCCCACCAACATAGGTCGTGCGCACTGCAGATGGAGGTGGGAATGATCGGTCGGTGTCTCCCCACCGTTCGACGCGATCTCGCCGGATTCGATCGAGGTCAACGAGTTTCTGCCACGCAAACAAAACTACTTCGTTACAGATGTAATGATGTTGAACTATCCGGTAATCTATTATATAATTTCAATCCATTATATACATGCATGTTTTGCGTTTTCCCCAAACGATGTGAAGGAGGCACATACTTATTCTTACTTCGTGTGTTGTGACAGTGTACACTCTAGTGTTTTTGGGTCATGTTTTTATTTTTATGTACGAATAGGAGGCCCTCCATGATGTAACAACAAGTAGTGGTATGTATTCCATATTATATTTTTTGAAGAAAGGTCTACAGTTGATCCTTTGCCCTATTCCTGCTTTAACTCTAATAGCACGCTTCTGTTGGAGGAAAATTCTTCCAGCTTCCGAGGAAGCCCTTTATAGAACGATGCCATAGGTCATTCTGCCGTGAAATTGGGCATGACACACAATAAGGGCTTCGACTTCTGTGAGATAGGTTTTTATTTGTCCAATGAAAGTTTTCCAGTCAATCCGGTCGCATGTTTTTTCCATCCTAGGTTACCTCTGATTGAAAACCCGAGCATAGAGATAGTTTCTTGATTGTGTCGTTTGGTGGTGATCACCAATTCCTGGGTCATCTCCTCGTTCACACTCATATAGTTATTCTGGAACCAAAACACAGCATCTTTCATGGATCTGTTCGATTTCACTTGGAGTAAACCCACATTTTTATCTCTATTCAGGAAGGAGATATCATCAGCAAAAAGAAGTTCATCGTCTGCCTCTACATAATGTACCAAGTCATCAATATAAATTGCGAATAAAATTTGGTCCAAGCATCGATCCCTGAGGAATTACTCGGGTTAATTTACTTTTGGATCATAAACTTCCACCCAGGACCACTATTCGGAAGCGGTTTTGCAGGTAGGACTCTATCAGGCCGAGGCCGTCCCTCGAAACTCCAATGTATTACAGCTTATAAAGTAGTATTTCGTGATTCACACAATCGAAGGTGTTACTGAGATGCATGCAGGTCAACATCACTTCATCTGAGCTGTCTAGTGCTTCCAAAATAAACTCCGTTATTTAGACAAGGGCGTTATTGTAGATCTCCCATTCCTGAAACCCTGTTGCTGACCCTACAACAGCATATTTTTTCCAAAAATGAAGTTATTCTCGTCTTGATGAACTTTAGAAACAGCTAGAAGTATAGATATGGGCCGGTAGTATTCGCAGAGGCTTTTGTCTCCCTTCTTATATACTGGTATCATCCTAGCTAAATTCAACTCATCGGAAATATATCCTTGCTCGAAAAAACAATTGATGGGCAACTTCAACGGTTCTACTAGACAATCAATAACAGTGTTGGGTAGTACACGTCTTAAAATTGAGTTTGTAAGAGGTGCCTCATTTTCGTACTGAAGCGGTACCACTTCGATGTCTCGTTTGTGTTGTGATTGTGGTTTGGTTTGATTTCTAGTTCCATATTCATGGTTATTTGACAAACTGGTCCATTCCCCTACATTTTTTTATCATACAATAAACACTTAAATATGTATATACATGGCAGTGATAACAGATTATTCGCAATAAATGGAACTCAGTTCCGAGCGCAAGTTGTGGATGTGAGAAGCAGAAGAAACAATACCTCATCTCATCAATAGTTGTCCCATATATAAATTTCAAGATGATTTTTGGGCTATTCATGATGTTTCCGACTCTTTCTTGGAATGGGTTATAAATTTCAAACGAATATGATACGTATTTTTGTTATTCAGTTCTTTTTTCTGCTTTTGTCTTTTCATTTCCAGATTCGATGTGAGCAACTTGAAGAAGTCTCTGTCTCCATCAATAGAAGATCACTCTTGAAGAAAGAAATCCCTAAAATATATTTCAGCTTATTTTTGTATTTTCACACTTAGACGGTGTAACGGTAGCTCAATGAACTAATTTTGATCTCGCGAAAAAACAATAATGAGAAACTGAAATGAAAGCAAGGATACGCTGGAAGCACCTGGAACCTACCTTTGTTGGATGAACCCAGAATGGAAGTCAGCACTGTCCAGATCTCACAATAGCTTTCACACAATGTTTTGAATAATTATAGAAAAATAAATGTCCGAGTTTTCACTGATACTTGTTTCCGTGAATCGAGCGTTCACTTCCACAATTTTCAGGTGGCAGAATGAATAATAATCTCCGAAAAATCTGTTTTACGACGCATATGCCACCAGATGTGCGTTCCAAGATTTCCCAACGTATTTATTTATTTAACAACAATGAAATTAAAAAATGAAAAATGAAATAGACCGTTGATTCAGCGATCATTTCGAAATGAAGAAACAACGTATTATAAAACAAAACCATACTGAAAAACCATACTGAATGTTGCAGTAACATAACCGCCCACCTAAAATATACATATTTTAAATAATAGAAAAAAATTATGAAATGTTATTCAATAAAATGTTATTGCTGTGGTAATGGACATAATTTGACGATGGGCCGTTGAATCACACCTTGAGTGGTTCGAACGGTAGCTACACGAGCTATTCCATCTGAGCCCAGATGCAGTCCCTCAACTCTCGCCAATCGCCAACGCAAAGGGTAAATGTGTCCATCATTGATGAGAACCAGCATTCCTGGTTTTAAATCAAAGTTTGATGCCTTATCCCATTTTTTACGTTGTTGCAGCGTATGAAGATATTTTTTGTGCCATCGCTTCCAAAAATCAGAATGAAGCCGCGACAGCAACTGCCATCTAGATAATCTATTGATTTGCAGATGGGATAAATTCACATCTGGGAGAGCGGTCAAAGGCGCAAGAGTCAAAAAATGGCCTGGAGTCAAGGCAGCCAAGTCATTTGGATCACTACTCAATGGGCAAAGGGGTCGCGAATTGAGAACCGCTTCGATTTGAGTCAAAACGGTGTACAGTTCTTCGTAAGTCAGTTTTTGTTCACCTACCACTCTCATTAGGTGTGTTTCCACTGATTTTATTCCTGCCTCCCAGAGTCCGCTAAAATGAGGTGCAGATGGAGGGTTGAAACTCCACTCAATATTCTCAGCCCCAGTGGCATCGCGAAACAAATTGCGTATAATGGCATAGGCTCCACGAAAATTTGTACCTCCGTCACTATAGATCTTATTACATCGCCCTCTACGCGCAATAAAGCGTCGCAAAGCTGCCAAGAAAGCTCCCGATGAAACATCAGAAACCAATTCAAGGTGTAATGCTTTAACAGCGAAACAAACGAAAAGGCAGAAGTACGCCTTAGTGTACTTTGCACCTCGTGATCTTGTCATAGTGACAAGGAAGGGACCACCGAAATCAACTCCCACACACTGAAAAGGCTTTGCCTGAGTTAAACGACTAGGAGGTAAATTTCCCATGAACGGTTGAACTGGTTTAGGGTTTGAACGGAAGCAAGTATTACAGTTGGAGAGCACTCGATGTATTGCTGGTCTAGATGAAAGTATCCAAAATTGCTGACAAATAAGGTACTGCAATGCTTGATGACCAGGATGTAAATATTTTAGGTGGAAATGACGAATAATGAGATCAGTCAAAAGATGTTAGCAGGGAAGTAACGCAGGGTGTTTGCTCTCAAATGAGAGGCCTGAAAGAGATATTCGACCGCCCACCCTGAGAATATCATCTGAATCAAGAAAAGTATTCAGTTTTCTAAAAGGTTTAGACAACAATTTGCCCTTTCGAAGAATGTGGATTTCTTCACCAAAAACATCAATTTGAACTCCAGATAAGTTAAGTTGCCTTGGCAACGCGATGAAGGATTTCGAGCATTGAAGCAGAACCTGAGAACATAAGACAAAATCCTCTGAATCTTAGGAAGAGATGAAAACCTTGATACTAAGTCATCAGTCAATGACTTCTGCACAGATGTTGTCAAAACAATTTTTCGTTCTTCTTCCGGACAAAAAGAAGAATCCCGAGGAGTGAATGGCGTGCTCAGAAGTTTATTTGACCTTAACCAAACTGGCCCGGACCACCACCTGATGCAGTTTACCAATTTGGATGGATTTAAGCCGCGTGAGCCAAAATCAGCTGGGTTATCAGTTGATTTTACATGATACCAGTTTTCGGGGGGAACAAGATTTTGGATTTTAGTTGTTCTGTTGCTCACAAAAGATTTCCACTTGTGAGGTGATGATTTGATCCAAGACAAAGCAACTGTTGAATCCGACCAAGCGAATAACCCAGAAAATACTGTAGAGGGATAGGTGGCTACAATGACGGAAATCAATTTGGCCAACAATAGAGCAGCACATAACTCGAGTCGTGGAAGGGATATACGCTTAATGGAAGCAACCTTAGATTTTGCGCAAATGAGATAAGTTTCAATCTGTCCTGAGAAATAAATGAAACGAAAATAGACGTCAGCCGCATACCCTCTCTCACTGCTATCACCGAATCTATGTACGTCACACCTGCTATAGGATTTTCCAAAAATGCAACGTGGAATCTGTAGATCTAGTAGATGGGGAAGTTCAAGCTTGCATTGATTCCAACAATTTATGACGTCGGAAGTGGGAATCTGATCCCATTCCAACCCCTGAATCCAAAGAACTTGGATGACATGCTTCATCAAGAAAGTGAAAGGGGTTAAAAAACCTAGAGGGGGCATAAATTCTTGCAAGTTGTGATAAAATGGTACGCTTTGTGCAAATTAAATCTATTCCGGATAAAGCAAAAGAAAAGGTATCACTATTGGGACTCCAGCATAGTCCAAGAATCTTCATGAATTCCCCATCGGTAAACGAAAAGGATTGCGTCAACTGGTGTTCTATTGGAATTCCTTTGAGAAGTTTAGGTTCATTACTCGCCCATTTTCGCAATCGCATTTCGAAAATGAAAATTCAGAAAACCTCTTTTTCGTTAGAAAGAGAAAATAATCACGCTTCGAATCAAAATTGCCAGGCGGCTAAGACCGAGCTCGGTCGGTTCTAGCGCAGAGAGCACCCGCTCTAGGTCCCGAGAATGCTTTCTCCGCATGTGTTCAGCAACAATCACCTTCCGCTGTTATTTTATGTGGCAGCACTTGTCGAAATACAATGTTATGATGGTACTTACAAGAAATTTCAGTGGATTATTAGATTCCGGTTCAGAAATATCTCTGATATCGAAGAAATGTTTTGCCACTTTAAACATTCTAAGTTAGTTTCGTCAACAATAATGAATGGGATAGGAAATACGCAGGTTGTAAATAAAGGAATCGCTCAAATTTTTATTAAGCCTGTTGGTGGAAACTGATTTAATATTTACAGTTGATGCACTCATTTTACAGAAAATATGTGATAAAATTCCTGCTGTTCCATTAGATAATTCTCAGTGGACATATTTGAATCAGTTAGAAGAATTGGCCGATCCTCGTTATTATATTCCGAACGATATTGATGTTTCACTCGGCGCAGATATTTTCGCTCATCTTCTGATGAAAGATATTATTCATGGGAAAAATGGTGGTCCCAACGCACTTCGCACAGTTTTTGGTTACGTTTTACTTGGTAAAATAGAAAAAAATCTTAATGAATTGACATTGAATTCATTTATAACTACTTCTTCGCCTTGTGATTTTGAGAACACGATGAAGCATTTTTGAAATCGAAAAGGTGCCTGAATCCAAATCTCCGCTCTATAGATCCAAATTGTGAAAATATTTTTAGAAATAATTTTTATCGCACCAATTCAGGAAGGTACGTAGTTCCCCTTCCATTTAAAGAAGAAAACCCACTATTTCCACAAAGCCGTTCAATCGCTTTGCAACGATTCATTTCATTGGAACGTCGTCTCCTGCGAAAACCCGAATTATATAAACAATACTGCGAGGTTATTAAGAATACCTTGATAGTTCGAAACCACCTCTATTCAAAAAGAAATGAGATCATTCTTCAGAATTTCAGCCCTTTCAAGATCATCGGAACCCGTAACAACATCTTCAATGTACACATCTTCGAGAAGAACTCCTGAAGCTAAAGGAAAAATATGTTCTTCATCCGAAGCTAACCTGCGCAAGGTTCTAAGTGCTAGAAAAGGAGCAGAAGACAACCCGTAAGTTACGGTGTTTAAAACATAACATCTTATTGGATTTGAGGGGGAAAATCTCCACAGAATTCGCTGATATTTACGATGATTTGAATGGATCTGTATTTGACGATACATCTGTCGTATATCGGCGGTAAACACATATTTATGAGAACGAAATCTTAGAAGAATAGTAGCGATATCCTTTTGCAGTTTTTGACTTATAAGAAGGCAATCATTCAAGCAAGAATGACCAGAAATTTTAGCTGAAGCATCAAACACAACTCTCAATTTGGTGGAAGTGCTGTCAGGTTTGAGAACGCAATGATGTGGAATGAAATAAGAGAATTCATCAGGGGGTGTTAAATCAACCAAAGTCATATGGTTGGATTTTAAATAATCTTGCATGAATTCATTATATTGGTCACGTAGAGAGGAATTTCTGTTGAGGCGTTTCTCCAACAGCTAAAACGACGCAATGCCAACGAATAAGTGTCGCCGAATGAATCGAGAATGGAATGTTTGAAGGGAAGTGATACACTGTATCGACCTGTTATATCATTTCGAGAGATATCTTTATTGAAAATTTCTTCACAAAGAATTTCATCTGAAGAACGTGATTCAGTTACCAAGTTTGGAAGCTCTTCGAGCTTCCAAAACGCCTTCAAAGTTGCGTTCAGAGATGATTCTAAAGTAACATGCAAAGAATTCACCACACTACCAGAGGAATAAGTCCTCCCCATCAGTACCCAACCGAAAACAGTTTCAAGAGCTGAAGGTTCACCTTGCTTACCCTCTTGACGACCATCAAGAAGTAAAGCAGGAAATATTTCTGCTCCCAGCAGAAAATCAACACTACCAGGCCTGTTGAAATTTGGATCTGCCAACCTGAGTGGTTCGTGAAATGAATACTCAGTGGATAAGTTCGGCAAATCGGAACAAATCTTTTGAATCACAACAGCATCGAATGTAAAGTTTGGATGAGCAGATCCTCGGGGACGAATAGTGCAAGAGACAGTAGAAGATGACGTGGACGAACCTCCTGCTATTCCTCTAATGTATAGGAATGATTTGGACAAAGGAAGTCCAAGAGAAGCAACACATTTTTTAGTAATGATCTTAGTTTGAGAACCACTGTCCAACAGAACTCTTACTGTCTTATAGTTGCCCCAGACATCTAGAATTTCCACTTGAGCTGTAGCAAGAAGAATATTGGAAGAACTTGAAGATGCAGTGGTGGTAAAACTCTGAGCAGAGTCGCATACAAGAGCATCAGAAGGAATTAAGGGTTGTTTTTCTTTTCCATCAGAATTGATGTGTAGTAAGGAGTGATGTTTTCCAGAACAGGATCAGCAACTAGATTTAGAAGCACATTTAGAAATATCATGTGCTGAGTGCAAACAATTGATACACCAATTGTTACTTTGGGCAATTTCTTTCAATTGGAGTTTTGGAAAGAAATGAATAGCATTTATAAATACTATGCGAAGAATTGCAATGATCTTGTTTTCGGAGAACTTTTGTTAGATTGAGCGAGAAGAAAAGAAGTTGATTTATTTGAAGAAAATTTTGGTTGTTTAGTTTGAGTTTGAGCAAGCGGACTGTATTTGGGTATAATGGTGGTAGAAAGAGCAGCAGATTCCAAAGCGGTACACTGGTTCAGAAGAAAATGATGTAAATTTGAGAATGATGGAATATCTGACGAGCATTCTTGTAGTTCGAAACGTTTAATTGTAGCATTATCCAACTTTTGAATTATCATATGGAATAGTATAAAATCCCACTGGTCAACAGGCAAACCTAAGTTTCTCAAAGATGATAAATTTTCAGAAAATGTATCAAGTAGGTTCCTCAAACCTTCAACCGAATCATGTGTCAACTTTGAAAGGTTTGTGATCTCTTGCCAATGCGAATTTGCCAAAAGGCGCTTGTTTTGATACCTTTTTGTTAACGTTTCGAAAGCGATATTATAATTTTGAGCAGACAATGGAAAATCTTTCAACAATGATAAAGCCTGAGATCTTAAAGAACTCAGAAGATATTGAAACTTTTCAATGTCTGACAACTTAGCATTATTGTGAATCAAACTAATGAAAACATCTTGAAAGGTTGTCCAATCTTTATAATTTCCACTGAATGATGGCAATGAAATTTTCGGAAGCTTGACGTTTGGCGCAGTTTTCGAAGACTCGTCGGAAAATTCACTAATTGTAGGAAATAAGTTGTTAAATGTTGTCTTTATTGTGAAATAACAGTCATTGAATGCAGACTTTATCAGTTTTTCTGACTCCAAATCGGGATTTTCCGAAAGTGATACTATTGCTATTATAGCATTGTGAACATTGTGAAACTTTTCATGAATATACTCCAACTCTTCATATCGAAGTCGAAATCTAACATGACGACTGACGTCATCGACAGCTGCGGTCGCTAGAGAAAGAATTTCTTCCATATCGTCGATATGTAATTGACGAAGAGCATAATTTTGTTTCAATTTATTAGCACTCATTGTATTTACTTAAATAATACCTCAGTATAAGAAATAAAATTTTAATGCAACACCCAGTATGTAAATCGAACAAAATTGATCGAGGAAAAAAAAGAATGTGAAATAAAGAAATTGAATTATTTCGAAACAATCGCCGAAGCAACAGAAAAAAGAAAATGTGGCGCGAATTGGACCAATGTAACGGTAGCTTAATGAACGAATTTTGATCTCGAGAAAAAACAATAATGAGAAACTGAAATGAAAGCAAGGATACGCTGGAAGCACCTGGAACCTACCTTTGTTGGATGAACCCAGAATGGAAGTCAGCACTGTCCAGATCTCACAATAGCTTTCACACAATGCTTTGAATAATTATAGAAAAATAAATGTCCGAGTTTTCACTGATACTTGTTTCCGTGAATCGAGCGTTCACTTCCACAATTTTCAGGTGGCAGAATGAATAATAATCTCCGAAAAATCTGTTTTACGACGCATATGCCACCAGATGGGCGTTCCAAGATTTCCCAACGTATTTATTTATTTAACAACAATGGAATTAAAAAATGAAAAATGAAATAGACCGTTGATTCAGCGATCATTTCGAAATGAAGAAACAACGTATTATAAAACAAAACCATACTGAAAAACCATACTGAATGTTGCAGTAACAGACGGGGAGCCATGGTATTTTTTACTGAGGTTTTTTCCCTAGACTTTTATGCCATACGCCGAATTGTATGACACCTCGTCACTAACCACTGATCTATATGCTTTATTGTGTGCTAACTAAATATTGTCAGCCAAAAGTTCAAAAGAATATATATATATATTCGCAATAAAAGCTGGTCTACAAGATGTGCTTAGGTTGAAAATACGTCGAATTATCCGCTTTTGAGCGACGAAAGCTCTGTTATAGTCAGTACAATTACCCCATAGTAGGATGTTGTAGGAAAGTATACTGTACACATTGCTATATTAAACCTGAACCAAAGAACCAAGCGGCAGCATATCCCTCACTCTACTGATGGCAAAAAAAGAGCTATTAAGTTTCTTGCAAAGCATATAAATATGTGTGGACAAGCTCAGGTTCCTATCAATATATACACCCAAGAATTTAGCACTCAATGTAGATGTTATTAGAAGTCTGAGTGATTCACTCTCAAGGAATCAACAGGATCATTTCTTAAACCAAAATAAATGCAAACAGTTTTATTGACATTTACTATGACTCTGTTTATCCGGCACCAAACAACAAACTGGCTTATAATTGCCTCGGACGCGCGGTGAAATGCAGAAATGAGGCCAAATGAATGGGTAAATCATTAATGAATAACAAAAATAAAAGTGGTCCCACAACGGAGTTTTGAGGAACCCCTCAGCCTACTGGGAATCTTGACAAATAATTGGAACCAACCTTAACACGCATAGTTCTCTGATTAAGATAATTACGTAACCACTCAAGAAATATTCCCCGGAACCCCAAGTTGTAACATTTGCTCAAAATAAACTCAAATGATAGAGTGTCAAATGCACAATATAAATCAAAAAACATGCCTGCAACATGTAAGTTGCGATCCAAACACCCATACGCGGACTCAAGTGCAGCCGTTTGAGTTGACCGACCACTTCTGAAACCGTGCTGAGCGTGATTTATTATATGGTATTCACTCAGAAATTTTTGACATCCTGGTGAAAACGATTCTTTCAAAAACTTTTGACAAAACATTCAAGATCGGAATGGGACGATAATTAGTGATTTCATCCAGGTTTCCCTTGTGAACCGGAATTACTATGGACTCTTTGAGGCCATTTGGAAATTGAACTGACGATAACGAAAGATTTACGACATGAGCGAAGTGTTTACTAATGATTGCTGAGATTTTCTTGACTATTTCGGTTGAAATAGAAAGTAACCCTATCGATTTTTTGTTCTTCAGAACCTTTATTGCATCAAGGACCTCAAACTCAGTTACCGGATAGAAATAGAAAGTCTTATCTACCAAAGGCGCTGTTGCGCAAGAAAGAGACAAGCTGCCATTATACCAACTCATCAACTTAGATTGGGCTATGGAGGTGAAATGACCTGCAAACTTGTTTACCAGAACCGACGGGCAGTCGGAACTCACACCATCTAAATTTATACTAATTGGGTCACGTGACCTCACCTTCCTACTTGTGAATTCATTGACAATATTCCATAAAGTTTTGTTTTTATTATCAGAATTATCAATAACTGAACTGTAATATTCTAATTTAGTCGCTTTTATCAGTGAGTTGTGCTGTAGTTTTGCATTTTTATATTTATTCAGGGTTGATGGTGAACATATAAGTGAATGCAGCCAGTATAAATTGCCAAGTTCTGTTTGCTCTGTTTTATTTCAGATGTTAACCAATTTTTTCACAATTTGATGCAATAATTTCTTTCACAGGACAACACATCAAGGTAACATAGGATTTCATTGCTGAATGCTTCAAAGCATAAGTCAGCATCGCTCTCCGAGTAAAGGTCTGTGAAATTACTCTCAGAAAGGCAGGCAATCGAATTGTCAAGGTTGCTGCCATTCAACATTTCTAATGGCCATTTTGAAGTTTTCAGTTGATACAGGTTTTAAACACAGTTTTAACAACAATGCCTTGTGGTCACTTATACATTGCACTTAAAATTACAGAGATTAGAACTACAGATAATATAATCTACCTTAGAAGTGGAAGTGACACCTTTATATTAATGAAGACTCTGGTTGGAGAATCAGAGGTTCTTATGAGATTAAAGCAATCTAACAACTCATTAAGTTTAGTATTGCTGCTATTTGTCGTGAGTCGATGTTTAGATCACCGCATAAAAAAATGAAATCAGCATTTGACACGCCAATCTGTAAAGAGCAAAGCATCTTTTCAAAAAACAAATTAACATCTCCTGAACAAGGCTTATACACACTTATAATAGCAAAATTTGCACCACCAACCGAAACCACAATACCACAGATTTCCAAGTGCATTTCTACAGAGAATTGAGATATCCTTAGTTTTTTAACCTTAAGTCCATTTTTCTTATATAGCATCGATGCACCATGTTCTCTAGAAGGTCGACAGAAGTAATCTGCCAGTGAATACCCAGTAATACCATGGACTCAATACTGTCCACTTTACACCAATGCTCCGAGACACTGAGCACATCAGGATATTCATCGTCCAACAACACTTCTGAACTATTTAGTTCATTTGAGACACACTGAACATTTATCTGCATCAGACCAAACATTGCAGCCTATAAAGTATCATCTGCAAGAATTAATTTATTTGGGGCAGCCGGATTTTGCGACGGTGAAAAAAATGATGAACGTTAACTTTGTTCGGCCAGTTAGCACTATCAAGAGCTTTTTCATATTCAGAGCTCGGAATTAAAACATTGAATGAAGAATAGTGATCTTGATAACGTGATACTAATTTCTCGCAGATGACGGTTCAAAGTTTTGTTTTAAAAATGTTGTAAATTTTTCTTCAGTTGTATCCAGCCTCAGATTGGATACATGAAAGGCTTTGTATCTATCCAATCCTTCAACAGAGGTAGAACCGGTGGAACTACCAAAGCTTTCCTTTGTTTACGGATTGGTTTATTTTTACAAGCTCCCAATCATTATCTTCCTCAGAAAATGAAGGATTGTTGGGAATATTATCTTTATCCTTTAGATTAGGAGAAAAGCTAGTTACCTTTCGGTGAACAGCATTCTGGTCAACAAACGTGCTAAGTTGGTGCTAAGTTCGTCACAAACCATTGATTGTTTATTTGCTTTTGTCTTCACACTGGTATGAGCGTCAGTTGAAGAACGCGTTTGCACTGTATTGAGATCCGAACTTGAACGCTGATGACTCACAGTTGCAGAACCTTCCGACGACACTGGTAAACTGCGAACATTGGAACTCCCACATGTAAGGTGTGATGACATTTTTTGCTTGCCGAGTATGTTCAACTCCATAGGCTAGTTGCACACACACCGATTTTTTACCGACCGTCCAAATTCCAATAGTGAACCACAGGCGGAAACGGGACCTGGCACACACGCCGACCGCTGACCGGCGCCGGTAAAATGCCGGTGAGCAGCCGGCCACTGCCACTGTACACGCCGGTGCCGGCGACACAGTGGCGAATGTGATTAAATACAAACTTGCACACGCACCGATTTATTTCCGGCCGTCTAAGCAGTCCTTGCTACACCATCCTTCAGTGGAGTCGACTTCTTTTAACTACTGTTTTTAGTTTTTAACTGACATTCTGAAGTAGTTAAAAAGTTTATTTATTTATTTATTTATTTATTTATTTAAACATACAATTTGTACAATTTGTATGATATACGGGAAACCCCCACAAACCAAGAAAGTATTCAAATTCACAATTACAAAAATTCTTAAACATAAATTTGAACCAAACAAAATCAGAACCTTGGATCGAAAATGAGTAAACTCTTACATTATCCAAACTTACAGACTAACAATAGATCGTACACCAAGTTTAAATGAATCAAACGTACCAGAAAAAAAATCAACACGCGATGAATATTCATTTGCCAGTGAAATACACCTATTTAAAACAGAGAATTTAGCGTAATTAGTACTTCTAGTGTATACAAGAAACACCGGTGTGTTCCTGGTGGCTCTGAGAGGTAAATTAAACGGGACTCTACACAATAATTGTGGACAAGATATAATACCATTCACTAACTTAAAAATGAAGCATAAATCGAAAACAAGTCTGCGCTTCTCCAAAGTCTCAAGACCAAACAAATTATCTAAATTGGTTGGAACAGCCAAGCGTGACCGAAAACATAGAAATCTTACGAACCTCCTCTGGATTTTTTCTATTATATCAATATTACACCTATAATAGGGTGACCAGATGCAGGATGCGTACTCGAGGTTAGGTCTAACTAGAGAGCAGTACAATAATCTCACTGTGTGAGGCGAGAAATCCCTTGAATTACGCATGATGAAACCAAGCATCCTGAATGCTTTAGAAGATATACACAACAGGTGCTCCTTGAAGTTGAGCTGTTTATCAACTATAATACCCAGATCCCTAATGCTGTCAACACGCCCGAGAACTGAGCCATCAATTACGTACTGATATATCAACGTAGATTTACATTTGGAAAAAGTTAAAACTTGGCATTTACCAACATTTAAATGTAGGCAATTCGCCCGCGTCCAAACAAAAAACTCATCAATCTGCTCCTGAAGAGCAATATGGGAATGATCATCATCAATGATGGAATAAATTTTCATATCATCAGCATAAAGCAAAAACTTAACCCGAAAAATACTCTTTATATCATTAATAAAAATATTAAATAAGATTGGGCCCAGATGTGATCCCTGAGGCACACCTGATGACACATTAATTATTTTAGAGTAAAAATTTTTAAATCTAACAGACTGGGTTCTACCGCTCAAAAAACTCCTCAACCACTCCAACAAAGATCCGGACAGCCCGATCGCCTCCAATTTAGCCATCAATATATTATGGTTAACTTTATCAAAGGCTTTGGAGAAATCAGTATAAATAACCTCAATCTGATGTCCGCGTTCCAAATAATGGACTAAATCGTCCATAAACAAGACCAAGTTAGTCAATGTTGAACGATTCCTCCGAAAGCCATGCTGCTCTTCGATCAAAATATGAGCAATTTTCCAAGACAATAGGTTGCAGACCAAACAGTCGAGCATCTTCGGGATAGCAGATTACTTTCATCAAGTCTTAATTTTTTGAATAGTGTGTGAAATGTTCCCGTGTTTTATCTGTTTTGATTTATTGGATGAATCCAGCACTTACGCTTAATCCTACGGCGCTTAATACGACGGTACAGTAACCACATAGTAACATCTCTTTTAGGATTCATTGTTATTCAGTCTCGTGTCACAAAAGAAACTGGATGTTTACATGCACCTAGCGGCCGATTTTTTACCGGCCGTCTAAAATCGGTGTGTGTGCAACTAGCCTTAGGCTATTTAACATAATAAAGGACGATATGAATTATTAGAAAAATGTTATAAATGCAAAAATTAAAACGAAAAAATTAAAAAAAAGAATATTATAGGATATGATCCTTCAAGTTTGCCACCAACAAAAGAAGAACTGTTACAACAAGTAAAAACAACTACATTAGCAGGGTATGGTGTAATGCACACATGCGAAGTCCCACAGAAAAAACGCCAGAAAATTATGGATGGACAGTAATTGAAGGCAAATACGAATACTATTGGTTCGGTGGTCCTCAAAATCCGTCGTTTGAAGAAATATATTCTAATTTACAAGGTAATTTAAATATATTATTATTAGGCAATTTATTAACTATTTTAATTATTTTATTACAGAGTCCGATAATATAGACGAAAATAAAAGTAGCCAAGAAGATGAAGATGTAGAAAGTGAAATTAGTAGCGAAGAAGAAACATCGCGTGAATCTGATGAAGGTTAATTCAATAATTTTATACGTATATATTTTTTTATTTTATTAATTAAAAAAAATATATTAAAATTTGAAAAAAGGATCATATATTTTTTATTTATTGAACAGTAATTATGCTACATCTTTGTATGGAATTTGTTTTACAACAGCTACAGTTGCACTATTTAATTTTGAATATTTTTGGTCGGACTAGCGATAGATACTTATTTTTTTGTAGGACACTGTTCTATTTGGGTAGGAAATACGCTAACCTATCACATGCATTTATGGTCTACAGTTAATAATAAAAAAATTTTCGAGCGTAGGACTGGAAAAACGTACCACTCAATTTGTAGGACAATGTAACCTGCTCATAAAGGAAATATTTGCTAAGCAACAGTGAAAAAATCAGCCGGTTAGTTATGATTTTTTTAGACCTAGTTGTTGATACATGTTGGGAGTGGGGGACACTTAAATAGAATCATCATATTTGTAGGATAATTATTGTTTTCAATGTGTTATAAAATTGTTTTAAGATTTAATTAACAAAGTAGCTGTTAGTAATAAAATTTGAACATTCACCCATTTAACATTTTTGACGCCACCATACTGTATTAGCCCTCACAATCGAGTATTTTCATAGAATAAAAAGTTGGGCGTCTCATCAAAATGAAGCTACTCACAAATATTCAGATTGTTACTAATCATTATGAAAAACAGGCCCTGGCCCATAGACTAACCGTACACATTTCAATATCAATCTCTATCGACAGTTCATTTATCTATCTATATCAGAAAACTTCATTGCCTCATTATCATTCCATGATAGTAAAGGCGCCACCATGTCGAAAATTTGTGCCTCTGATTACACTCGCACTCCTATAGTTTTTGATATTGAAAATTTTTAATTGATCGTCAGACATCCAGTGCTCTGTTAGGCAGACTAGTTTGTAATTTTCAGTATCTAATACAAAATATATTTGGTCTAATTTGTTTCCGAGACTCTGGATATGTAAATTCAATATCGCGTCAGTTTTTTGAACCTTCACTCGTTTACCCATCAGCAACTCGTCATCAGCCCTTTCCACCATTTGTCTTCCGAAAAAATCTTTTTCCCAGGAAAATTTTCTTTAAGATTATTCCCAATATGAGATTCGTTTACATGTCCCACATAAATCCACATTAGTTTCTGTACCCCAGGGAAAATACTCAACAAATGTTGCCGTCACCCTGACGTCTTTCTCAGTCAGTCTATTTTTTCTGACCTACCATCTGCAATCCGTGATCTTGTATCTCCAGGATTGACAGCATCAACCACGTGAGTGGTATTTTGAACAGGACAGGTTTTCGCCTTTCTGACTATTTTCTCCCTGGGTAGTTCAAAATCTGTAGACAATGTAACCGGTGGTCCTGACCTTCTAGGAGATTCGATTGTACCTTCTACAACAAATTCATTATCTGTTTGAGCTAGTTTCACTCTTCCCTCCATAATTACCACTTCCGTCATTCTTTGAGTTCCAGTAGTTTCTTCAATTAGTGTTATATACAGGATGCGGCAAAAGTCAGGTTACCATTTTGTATATAAGGAAAAAAAGCAAAAATAATTACAAATAAATTTATTTTCGAGAAAAATATAACATAAATAATCACGTATGACCTCACATTTTATGTTCGAATTGTTTCCCCCTCTTCAACACACATGCGGCATCGTTTAGTTACGGTAAAACAAATTTTACGAAAAAATTAGCAGGGCGACCTGAACGCGGAGCGTCGACTACGGAGCCAGTACTTACGAATTTACGATACAGTTTGTGCACCATTTGTCTGGTGGGAACTTGCTTATTTGGAAAGCGCTGGCGAAATTCTTCGAAAATTTCAGCTAAATTTCAGCTAAATCTCTGTCAAGTTTTAGGTAAGAAGTGAGCAAACAAACGCTTTCTTCATTCGTGTACTCAACACGCGCAGCCATGACAACGAACGCACTGTCAACGTACACAACAACACTACTACACTCGGATAACTCAACTCGTTACGTTTCAGCTTCCTCCTTCCGCCCTGACCGAGAATGCGCGCATGCGTGAATTCCAGACAGTGTAAACTGACTTTTGCCGCACTCTGTAATTTTTCAGTAAAGATACCTTTTCATGAAGCTCATCGATCAAATTCGATTTTTATTTATATATTCATCCTCCTTAGGTGTCTATAGCGGTTTGAGAATCTTCGATTGTGAAGAATCATTGATTTTTACAATTTAGATTCAAATATAAGGAATTCTGAAGAACAAGATTTTTGATGAAGATGATACACTTACTTTCGGTTGGTTTTTAAGACGAGACAATACGAGCTTCCACAACACTGAAGGAGAAGTGGTTATTATTAATTGTAGAACTTGATCAATGTGAATATTTAAATATAATCAAGAAATTATTCGTGGGCAGTTCCGCAGAAATCTATAGAAGTAGAAACAGGAATTGTTGGTATGAACTTGCCGCCACGAATTTTTTCTCATTGTCTTCCTCAGGGTAAGGCAACCGTGAAACCAAGGCAAAAGAGGAAAGAATAGAAGAGGACTAACTATAACACAGAGGACCACAGCAGGTGTGAACAGTACGGATATTTAAATGTGATCAAAAAAGTGGGCAGCTCCGCAGAAGGTTATTTTCAATTTGAGAAATATGTTTATTCATTCATTGTGGCGGTATCACACTGTTCTAGAATCCGTAGAAAGCTGCTGACCTCACGTAAATGCTCTTCTGAATTTTTATACTTATACCAATAATAATGGTCATTGAAGAAGCTAACTAGCGCAATTCTGTTTTATGAAAAATTATTTTTATATTATATTTATTACAAGAAGGTGTCAGTTCAAACATTTATTGGTTTGTCAGAGTCGCAGATAAGTTTTTTTTTGGCGATGCAGTAGAAAATTTGTAACGATCATAGCCATTGTAATACAAATCATCTGGTGTTGGTGAAAGTACTCCTTTATATTTGAGGTTATGAATTATACGCTGTCTTGAAATAATTTTCCTTTTTGCATGTTTTCAGAGAATCGTGTGAATTTATCATGAGCACTTTTAAAAAATCCACACTTCATTTTTCTAATCTTCCATAATTTTCAATTTTATAACTCAATATTACTCACTAATTATACGACGCAACGTGAACACCAAAAACAGATCAGAACTTTACTGAAATATACTATATGTTGAGCATAAAGGGTACATACACAATAGACTGAGAAATTTTGAGTTTATGTATATGAATAAAAAAGGAGAGCTGATGAACTATAGACGTCTCACTTGTTCTGAAACGCATTAATGATGCTCTCACAAGGCTATTTCGGCATTAAAATTGGTCTGACTAACGAAATCTAACTTGGTAATGGTTGTCTTGATAAGATTAATTTTGGTCTTTCTAGCAGCCCTTGCTCATGGCGAAAGATGCAATGAAAAGACCGCTAGAAGGATCAACAGTGACAGGCCTTTCGCTAAGAATTGATTCCTATATGGCTTAAGAACGGTCTCATCCATAGGAATTACCAAATTTTAATTTGATGAAGAACTTACCTATGAACCACTATGTCGAACACGGGCAGAAATCTTAAGCAAACATTCCCAAAGTAAGTGTTGTAACCACTAGACTGCTCTTCAGGCGCAAATTTTTCCGGATACTTCCTGTGGAATTCCATGTGTTTCTCGTGCCAATTCGTCTGGTTCCAATGATCTCGCGAATTGTCTTTCACAAAGTCTTGAACTCTGTTTCTGAATTCTGAAGCTTTAAGCAGTACCAGCTGGATAATAAAGGAACATACTTGGGCTTCGTTACCTTCCTGCATACGCAAAGCCAAGCACAAAACGAGACGATCCATTGTTACGATATTGTACTTCCATATCATGTCGTTTATAGTGTCTACACACTTATTCACGTGACCGGAAGATCCTCCTTGAGACGTAGTGAACTCGTAAACCAGACAGTCGCAAAATTTCCTCAAATGAGCTGAAAGCGCTCTTGCTCCAATACGCTCCAGAATTCTGAAAAAAAAATCGTTAAAACTTCATGAATCATCAGGTCATAGCCTGTTTGAGTTCGGAAACATTTGATGTTTCTAAAAAATAAAATAAATATCAAATATTAATAAAATGATGGAAGGAAAATATATGGCTCATAGAAATATGAACAAAAATAATTTTGTATTGTTCTGGATCAGTGTCGTGGTTATTGTTCATGCTCGTGAGGTCACTGAAGACATTCTGCTTGTGCATCTACAGGCCTCCCAAAGGAAATTTTGATCTTTTAATTAGACAGTCGGACACGGTACTCAATATGGTATCGAATAAAAATGCAACCAATAAAATTATAATCGCCGGAGATCTCAACATCCACTTCTCTGCAATAAATGTTGAGAAAAAAAAAGGGTGCAGGAATTACAAGAAGTACTTATGTCATATGGCCTCAGTATTTATGTCAATGAAGCTTCCAGAATCACTAAGAAATCCCGAAACTACATTAATGTCTTCACGAATTTAAACAAATGTGAGTCAGCGACGGTAAATTATCACCTATCGGATCATATGGCGCAGATGTTGAAGTTTCCACTTGAAGACGTTCCTAAAAAGTCAAATATCGATTAATTCGTACGATCGATGAAAATCGCGTTCATATGTTTCAAGACCGATTGAATAATATTGATTAGGATCTTACATAGGCGGACTCGGCCCGTGACGCATATGGAGATTTCCATGGGATATTCACTAGTATTTTCAATTAATGTTTTCTGACGAAAAAAGCGAGGAAGAGTGATTTTCGGAAACGAAAAATATGGAATAACCCTCAAATCATTGATTTGAAGAAATTAATGCTGCTCACACGATATTCAAGGTAAGGAGGGATGAGAATAAGAAGAAGCTCTTTACAGAATTGACGCAGGGGCTGAAACATATTTTATAGAGGAAACAAGAAGAAGTATGGATGTTGATTACGTAAATAGAGCGAGTAACAAGAGCCGAGCAATATGGCAGGTGATCAATCAAAAAATCAAAAACAACGGTTCTTCACCTAGCATGACATCTCTGAATGAAGAAAACTTGAGCGAATTTTTATCAACTATAGCCGAAAGAGTACAAGAAGAAACTGAATGTTCAGATTCCGATAAAAAGCTATTGAAAACCAAGAGTTCAAAATACTCGGGTTCATTTTTTGTAGCCCAACAAGTACACAAGAGATCATTCAATGTGTTAGGAAATTGAAAAATAAAGCAGCATATGACGTATATGGCGTTCCAGTTAACCTCCTAAAGAAGATAATTGAGCATGTAGCTGAACCACTATCACGCATAATACAACTTTGTTTTGAGGATGCTTATTTTCCGGAAGGAAAATAGCAAATACCACAAAAGGGGAAACAGAAGTGCAAAAATTACAGGCCGATATCGATTTTGCCGGCAATTTCGAAAGTTTTCGAAAGTCTTATAACTGAGCGCTAGAGAAAATTTTTTTGATAAGTAGTCAACAACATGGCTTCAGAAAGGAAAATCCACTGTTACTGCTTTAACGCAGATTATTGAGTTCATCATGAAGGCTCTAGACAATTCAGAGGAAGTATGGCTTACATGCATGGACTACTAATGCTTTTGACTGCGTGCATCATGAGAAGCTCTTGAAGAAGCTGGAGTGTATTGGAGTTAGAGGTATGCTTCTGCGGCTATTTAAATCGTACCTCAAAGACACATTTCAGGTAGTTAATCTGAATGGAAATAGGTCTTCTAAAAAAGAAATTAAATTCAGGGTGTCCTATGGATCCGCTCTTGGACCTATCCTATTTCTTGTATATATCGACGATCTTATTTGTAATTCAACTGCAGAAAAAGTGCATGAAAACTAGATAAAAATCAGCATTCATCTGTGGTTTTAGGACTTCTTCAAGTTACATCGAATAATTGGCTCAAAACTTCCGGCAACGCAATTGGTGGTGCACTTATGGGATTGAGTGCGATGTTAAAAATGCTGCCTCTCTGATTTTTCTTTTTGTATGATTCTCTTCTTTGAATATTATAGATGTTTCATTTCATTTTATCAAGTGATTTTCATCCACAGCATGTTGGATGTTGGATCTATTGGTCTCTAACATTTAAGAAAGCTTCTTATGTTCCTTTATTCTACCTTCAAAGGGCGCTTTGTTTCTCCGATGTAAGATCTTCCGCACTCGCATGGTATCTCATATATACAATTTTTCTCATTTTTTCTGATAAATCTTTCACTTAAGGAATGACACTTTTTATAGTTTGCTGCATATCTTCTTGTGTTGATTTTCTGTTCTTTGTTTCGCTCTTGCCAATATCTTTTAGGGATAACTATTACTTTTGAGTCTATTTGTGATACTGATAAGAATACAGCCGAGTAAGATAGCCGTGATTGGTGGAGAATTTTTTTTTACGCCACTGGAATATTGGCCGGATGACGATACAATTAATTTCGATTCTACAAGATAATTTGAGGTGTTTCTATTTCTACGTTGGAATCAGGTTATGGTACTTTCTCTACGAAGATGGCCCATGATAAATTCATCACCAGCACTCATTCGATAGGCCCCGGGTGGAATATGTCGAATGATGGACGGTTTTCAATGAAAAAATTAATATCTAGCAAACTAGGCATAGGATGTAGTCAAATTTGGCACAAACATCCAGAAGGGCCAACTCATGATTACTGCATACGTCACATTTACTTGCACCCGCCAGGGGGCTCAGTATGTACTCAGCCTCATTTATAGCCTTATGGTAAGTAAAATATTGAATCACGAATGTATGATAAATAGTTTTAATGAAATTGAAAATTCTCCATGAAAATTAAATCTCTATTTAAATCAAGTTCTTTAAGATCCATGGTTACCATCACAGTGAACCACAGAATGAGAATATTTAATAAATAATCTGTCACAAGAAGCGTATTTCAACATGCCGCAATTATTTACTCATGCGGAATATGCGGATATGATTTTTGTTTATGGTTTTCGTAACGGAAATGGAAATGAAGCAAAAATGGAATACCATAGACGATTTCCCAACCGACGTCAACCAAATAAATGTACTTTCGGACGAGTATTCCATTATTCTAAAGAACATGGGCAATATCCTAGTAAGGCAGAGCACATTGATAGGCCTACTCAAAATGAAATTTCGATTCAAATTGTTGAACGGGTGGAGGAGGATCCGTCCATTAGTACTCGTCAAATTAGTACCTAATTAGAAATTTCGCAGAGCAAAGTGAGCAAAACTTTGAAGAAAGAACAATTCCACCCATACCACTACCAAAAGGTGCAGGAACTGTTGCTACAAGATCTTCCCCAACGATTACAATTTTGTCGCTGGGTTATTAGTCACCAACGAACTATTTTTCGTATTCTATTCAGCGACGAGGATATTCACTAAGAATGGAATTTTTAATATCCACAATTCCCACGAATGGGCAAGAGACAACCCGCATTTTAAGAAGAGTCATAATACACAACACAGATTTTGGCCAATATTTGGCTTGGAACAATAGACGGAAATTTAGTTGGTCCCCACATTTTTGCGGAAAGATTAAATTGTGAAATTTACCTAGATTTTTTTGGAAATATTTTACCAAGTCTATTGGAAAATGTACATATCCGCTCTGTGTACTTTCAGCACAACGGAGCACAACCTCACTTTGCATTGAATGTGAGAAATCACCGGGATGTAAATTATCCGAACAGATAGATTGGTCGTGAAGGCCCTATTGCTTGGCCACAAAGATCGCGTGATTTGAACCCTTTAGACTATTTTGTGTGGGGATATCTGAAAACAAGAGTTTATAAGGTTGAAATCAGAAGTAGAGAACACCTTGTTGAAAGGATTTTCGTGGAATGTAATATCTTGAAGCAAAATCAATCCCTCATTAGAAGGTCAATTGGAAATTTAATAAAAAGGTCTCGAATATGTATTCAAAAAAGGGGAAATCATTTCGAACATTCTATGTAAATTTTGTGTTAATCCTTAGTTTTGCCGTTCATGATATGTTTCGAATGTTTATTCTGTATAAGTTGTAGATTATTTGGTGTAAGTAGGTAGGTATAAAGATATTTTCTGGATTAAATGATTTTATACATCAGAATATGAGTGATTAAATATGAATTTCGAATTTGGAAGAACTACTTTAGGACTAAAGAAGAGCTTTGTATCATTGGACGACACCGGTTTACATTCTAGTTCAGAATATCCTTACTGCCTTGGAGCGAAATAACGATATTGTTCATCCTTGAAAAATTTTTCTAGGAAAACTGGATGTGTGCCAAAAAAAATAAAAACGCTCCAGTAATGTAAACTTATGATAGAATCTGAAGCATGTAGAAAATTTTCGAAAATGGAATGTACAGGGTGTTTTTTCAACCTGCAAACTAAATCTGAACTTATCATAATTCCCACCCTGTATTTTTGAGAATGTGTTGGAATTATTGAAAGAAGATAATCATATTGTTCTACACTGAAAGTTTCATCAAGATTGATCAAGCCATACCAACGTTATGAATAAAAGAAAAATCGGTCGAATTGGACAAATCACCCTATAGACTCCCATTGAAGGGCCCCAACCATAAACCAAACATTGTTTCGAAACTGCCTTGACTAGTGTATACTTCACCTAAAATCTGACGGTCTCCTCCGGAATCACCCTGTATAGGAGTTCTTCTGTATTAAACGACATGCTTGAAACTTGCTATCGTTTCTAGCGATAAGTTCAAACTTGTTGAACTTCACTGACATCGCGAGTGAATCGCGCGCGCCGCCGCCAGGGCCGGCGACAGGATTCTCGGGCCCCTATGCAATCATGAAGACCGGCCCCCCCAAAGATTCAACAGGCAACCAACCTAATTACATTAAAATTCACCCCCCCCCCAACGTTAGAACAAAATTCCCATATTGGTTATATTAACATAGCAAGCATTATTTTATTCCAAAACTTACTACTCCATTACTTGATTTACTTATTTGTTAATTGATTCACTTCTTCAAAATTATGCCAAATCCGTGATTTTTCCTGTATTTACTTCAATTTAAGTTATATAAATAAATGTTGCTAAACAAATGGAAAGAATTGAGGTTTATAATTATGTAGTGATTAGTTTTTTACTATTAAATCAATACAAAACAAAACTCACTGAACTTAATTAAAATCAAAAACATTAATAAAGAAATTGAAAATTAATAAAGAAACATTGGGCTATGTTACTCACTAACATTAAACATGACTAAAACACAACTCGTCGGGCCTTCTTCCCAGCAAAGTCTTCTATAATGTCGTCATATTTCAAACTACGTGCCAAATCTGACTCCATGGCTAGAATACTCAGGTCATTCATGCGGTCTTGCGTCATCGTAGAACGATTTGCACTTTTAATTCTTTTCATCAAACTGAAGCTCCTCTCCCCTTGGCTGACAGATACAGGTATGCAACAGAACAACCGGATCGCTGTAGTGATATTTGGAAATAAACTATCTAGTTTGTTCTTCCTTAGAGCGCCCGCCGCGGTTGCGGGCCCGCAGACTTTGTAGAATACAGATATGTATGTAAAATATGAAATCACATTTCACGACGCGTTTTATGACCGCGGCGTGTGCGATTGTTTGCGGGTCCCGCTGCACCTGCGATCATTTTCTACTGGCGGGAGCGGGTTCGGTCCCGCATTCACGGCGGTTTGCACCCGCGCGCCCTGCGATTGGTTGCCGGGGTCCGTACTTGTTGTTATGACTTTATGTTCGTCCTGCGATGATCAACCGCCACGTTTGCGACTGATAATCGCAACCGCCGCGGTTGCGGGCCCGCAGAAAACTCCGATCTCGTGAGTTTGGGAGAAAAACTCCATTCCGCAACCGCACGCGGGCGCGGGTGAATACCGCTCCGTGAGTTCTTAGCCTAAAGCGGAGCAAAGAAAGTAGTTTAAATTAACATTGCATGTTATTTCCTGAATATTTTCACCGCACAGGCCCTGGGCCGATGGTAATGGGCAATGATTAAAAAAATAAAAATACATATTTTAGTCGGCCCGGGCCCCTGTGGCCCCGGGCCCTATGCATTTGCCCCCTTGCCCCCTGTCGCCGGCCCTGGCCGCCGCTAGTATGACATGAACACATACAAACGTCTCAGGTGTTTGAAATTGGCGCTAGCGCACCGCACGCACCAGTCGCTAATTAGCTCGCTACTTAGACCGCACGTGCGTTTTGAACGTGAACACTTGGAAATCACGTCATATGTTTGATATTTCGTGACCGCGCTCGCCACCGCGCCCGCGAGTCAACGTGAACAAGCCCTAAATCAACTGAAATAGGAGGCAGAGCCCAAGGCTATTCCAAATTCTTGTTGATAAAAATGTCTTCAAATTGGTAGTATGTTTTGTCGATCCAAATGTAGAGTATTTCCATTATTGCATTCGCGCCAAGAGTAGTTCCTTCACTTACGGCCGGTTTCTGAAACGATGATCATCATAGAAATCAACTAATCAGCTGTTAAATCTATGGTCAACTGCCATTTGAGTTGCTGAAAGGATAGTCAACTAGGTTAATTTGACCACGCTGTCAGTTGACACAGTGGTCAAATATTTCAGGTAAATTGTATGTCAATCGTCATTTTGAGTTTCCGAAACGCAAATTAAGGCTAAATCAGTGGTCAAACTAGTGTCAAAGAACTTGTCAACTAATCGGTGTTGTTTGGCGAATTAACTTGAAAAGAAACCTTGTTTATGAATGAAATCTATGTATTTTCCTTAATTTTATCGGTTCCTTGAATATATAATTTTTTATGAAAAGGCATTTATTTTTGTACGATGTAATATGTTTTCAAATACCTCCATTTTTGCAACAATTGGACTAGCTCTCAGAGCTGAGACTATTTCTACTAGGGCGGCCACTCTCTTTTTTTCTATGATGTTAAAAATAATAGGTCACGAGCCCGTATCACCTCCCGGACTAGATCTCTAGGGCGCCACTCTCTTTTTATGAAAACAAAAGAGGTATCACCACAGATCTCAGTAAACAAAGAGAAAACGTACAAAAAACCCACTCTCTAGAAGCCAGAACAAGCTCGATCACACAAAATGAGAGTAGTGACTGGTAGGAAGAAAAAAAAAGAATCAATTGTTTAACAATTTAATCTCACCAAAAATGTGGTGATAACACTACAACTAATCAATGTCCTACCACAAAATATCTCTATCGAACTTACTAGTCAAATATCTTAATATGCGTTTAACCGAATTATATTACTAAACTTATCACCCAAAGGTGAACCTCAAAGTTAGATTAATACTGGCCAGCATGAATAAAACACCTATGTAACGGTCTATATCTAGGTGACTGAACAACAGGTCAACTGTTTATCGCTATATCAATGTCTCGACCTAAGTCGTTTATATTCTCAGATAACTTAAATGCTACGGACTAACCTTACATAACAGTCTAAGATGTACAGTGACTGTGAACAAAAAGGATATTATGGGTTCTCAACCAACATTCACTCTTCAACCCTCGTAGAAAGGAAATTGGGTCAATACGTACTTCAGGCTCTTCGTAATACAATAATTCACATTACTTCCACAAGGCAAATGGCAACCAGGGTGTCTATTGTTCGATCTTCCAAGTAGAATGTGTTCAGATAGCTAGTACAGATGGTTTGTACAGAACGTAGATCCTACGTAGACTCACTTATTTCAGACAACCTCAAAACCGCCTCAGACAGCTCGCAGACAGTTTGCAGATAGTTCACAGAGTTCACAGACAGTTCGAGATCCGCAGCACAACAAATATAAGTACTCTCAACATAAAACGGAGCTAAAATAAAAGAAGTTGCAGAAATGGGCAACGTGACCGAATATAGGTTATCTTACCTAATCTTCTCCATCGAATATCTTCCCCTTATAATCCGCATTAAGCGTTAACCTTTTCCATAAACCAAATAGAAACAGGTCTCTATTAGGGCTTAAACCATAAATCTTGTTCCAATCCGCAATCAATACGATAAAAATCCAAGAGTTTAATGGTTTGATACTCGCCAGAAAAACGGAGAAAAGCAAAGTGACACGCTCCAGCTGATTTGCGTCAACCCGACATATACGACCACAGACGCAATCACAGAACGGAGAGCATTCAGTAACGCTACCATCAACAGTAGTGCCACGGGTCGGAAAATGTACTATCTAGATAGCGGCGTTGCCAATAGTTGGTCGGAACTAACGGAACGGAAATTTTAAACCGTGACAACTCCCCTTCCTTCCACAGGAGGTGAGCATAGGTCACCGACGACTCACATAAGAACCATATTGCGCACTCGCCAAACAAAACTCAACGCCAAGATGGCAAAACAATCAAAAGTGAAAGATATCTAGTCACTGAGGGCGACTAGATACCGGCTTGTCCAGCTGGGTATAACGGAAAAACTACAAGAAGAAGAAGAAAGCAATCGATTCAACCAAAAACAAAACAATAAGCCAAAATGGTCGAAATGTCAAATTTTGAAACAAAAGAAAACTTAACCGGAATCCGAATCGAAGACCACGGTTAAGGTGCTGAACAAGGAGGACTTGCTTTATCGAAGGTCGCAACCTCCACGACCCCATCACATCCTAGAGAGGTGATGTCCGAATCAGGAAACTCAAAATCGGGATAATAATTTACTCAAATATAGGCAACGTCAAAGCCGGAAATTCCAATGGTCCTCGTGGGTAAAGTGCGCTGCGACAATACACGACCACTGGTGTCACTAACTCGTCAGGAGTTTCTCGAAAAAAAAAAACACAATAAAGGAAAATCTCAATCAAGACACGCGCCTTCCAGGCAAACGCAAAGAAAAGTCACAATCGGGTATTTCACGTCATCAACTCGGAATCAAAAACGCCAAAAGTCGCCACATCGGCACAAAAAAAAAAATCCAATCGCCGACACGGCAAAAAAAAAACCACAACACTTCTGCTCCAAGGCAGCCAACAGTGTAAGCCAATACGAAATCAAATCATCCCCACCATAATCGGGATCCCAAACTCACAAAGCGAAGGCAAGGCACAACAAAAAAACAAAACGAAACGGACACGTCAGATGTTAGACGGTCATAATCCCGAGCATATGACGGTCCCAAAAATATATCCCCACCGTCACCGGGGCTAAAACGTACAGAAAAGGCAAGGTACGAACGACATTTACTTACTGAAACGGACTCGTCAGATGTTAGACGGTCATATTCCCGAGCGTATGACGGTCCCAAAAATATCCCCACCGTCACCGGGGCTAAAACGTAGAAACAAAAGGCAATCTCAAGCCGGAACGCACTCATAAAGCACTAAGCCACCCGACAACTCAGAACCACCAAAACTAGGTACTCTCCTCCAAACAGGTATCAGGATATCGTCTGAGATCTTTAACATGCCAGACACCTCTATCACTTCCATCCCTCCATTGCAGTTGATAAGCATTATGGCCAACTCTCCGACGCACAGTGCAGGGTCCGACAAATCTGGGCGCCAACTTGGAGGCAAAGCCCTTAGAGGCATCAGATAAAAGTTTATTGCGGGTCAGGACAAGATCTCCCTCTCGGAAAGTGACAGGACGGCGGCGCAAATTATAACGTTGACGATTACGCTCCTGAGCGCGAGCCAAGCGCTTCTGAATGTCGGCAAACAACAGCCGGTAGCCAACCTTTTTAGCGTCCACAACCTCCGAAGGACGTCTGAGGGTCCAACTCTACCACAGTGTTATAGGCATCTCCAGATGGGCGATATTCTCTGCCAAAATTAGCGAAGTATGGGCTACAACCAATAACCTCATGACGACCAGTACGAACGGCGCAAGTAACAGCAGAAAGGTGTTTACTCCAAGTTTTATGGTTATCCTTGACATAACAGGAGAGCATGGTCTTAACTATACCATTGCTGCGCTCGGTAGGATCACAGTGCGGACTATAAACTGGAGTGAATATGATGTTGACTTTATATTTCTGACACAGCGACGTGAAAGAGGTACTGCGCATCTGGGTGCCATTATCGCAAATGAGCAAACGAGGAACTCCGTAAACAAGAAAAATATGCTGCTCCAGCAGATGACAAAGGAAACAGCAGTAGCATTGCGCAAAGGAAAGGTCAAAACATACTTGGAGAAATAATCAGTAACTACTAAGATGTACTTATATCCGTTGGACGATGGCAAGGGACCCACGAAATCCAAACTTATCATCTCCCAAGGTTCGGTAACAACCGGTCGGGTTCCCATAGTTCCAGCAGGAGCTTGAAGGTCAGGTTTATGCTCCAGACACACCGAGCAACGACTCACATATCGGGCTACATCGGCACGCATCTTAGGCCAAAAATAGCGTTGTCTCAAGCGCCAATAAGTCTTAAAGACACCAGGATGTCCGGCGGAAATATCATCATGATGTTGACGAAGTAGGCTCTTCCTGAACTCCCTAGGCACCACCAATTTCCAACAATCCCCGCATCTCCTAAACCAGGATAAGGGGCGGAAACGTATTTCCAAAGTAAGCCATGCTCCTCCCTCCAGGTAGGGTATTTGTCCGGAAATGTGTTCAAGTCTTCTCTCATCTTGAGATACCAAGGATCCCTAGACTTATGGAACAGCTGGCGATCATCAGAGTCCAGCACCTCGTCCCAGAACACTGGGACGGACCTGGACAACATATCAGGCACGACATTCAGTTTACCCTTGCGATGGACAATTTCAAAGGTGAAGGGCATTAGGCGCAAACTCCAACGAGCCAATCGACCCTGTGGGTCCTTTGGGTTATGCAGCCACAGCAAAGAGTGGTGATCGGTAATTACCTTGAAGAAGGTACCCTCCAGGTAATGGCGTAGTTTTCAACAGCCCAAATCACGGCAAGGCACTCACGCTCCGTGGTCGAATAGTTGCGCTCTTGTCGAGTTAACGAACGGGAAAGATAGCACAAGACTCTCTCACCATCATCAAATTGTTGGGTGAGAACGGCTCCGAGTCCGTAGGCGGAGGCATCAACTTGCACAATGAACTGGCGATCAAAGTCAGGGCAAGTGAGTACAGGGCAGACGCTAGCTTCTCTTTTATTTCACTGAAAGCTAATTCACACTGGGGTGTCAATTCCAGCGGACATTTTCTTAGTCAAATTCGAGAGGGTTCGCTCAAATCGGCCAAATTAGGAATGAACCGGCGATACCATGCGGCGGTTCCCAAAAAACGAACGGATGGCGGCAACATTGGTGGGAGTAGGAATACTCAAAATAGCCTCGACCTTTTCAGGATCCGGGCGAAGACCATGTCTGTCGACAACATACCCCAAATATTTCAGCTGAGGGCGACAAAAAAACATTTTCACGCTTCACGACAAAACCAGCCGCTATAAGCCTATCAACACCTTACCCAAAATTTCTAAGTGTGTGGCGAAATCTCCACTAACGATGACAATATCGTCCAAGTACACAAAGACGTACGGCTGAAGATCAGGACCAAGAACACCGTCCATAATACGTTGGAAAGTAGCGGGAGAATTAGTTAGTCCGTAAGGCAAGCGTCGAAACTGATATAAGCCGCGACCAGGGACGGTGAAAGCCGTATATTCCCTCGAGTTAGAAGCCACCTGAACGTGGTGATAGGCCGTTTTTATATCCAAAGTGCTCAACACACGAGCATCGCGCAATTTGTCTAGTATTCCAGAGATATATGGAATAGGATAAGCGTCCCTCTTGGTGACGGCATTAAGGCGCCTATAGTCGACGCAAAAACGATAAGTACCGTCCTTCTTAGGGACGAGACAGACTGGTGAAGACCACGAGCTACCAGAAGGTTCAATTATTCCCTTTCTCAACATATCATCAATTTCCGCGTCTATGATCTTTTGTTTGTGTGGGGAAACTGGATACCAACGTTGTTTGACAGGTCGGGTATCAGGAAGCAATTCAATCTGGTGCTCAGCAGCAGACGCACATCAAGGTCATCGCCCATGCGAGCAAATTTTTCTTCAACATTCTATCCAGCTGCATCCTCTCAGCAGGTGAAAGGAATTCCTTAACGCCATTCGAAGCCTCGAGTTCATCCAAAGCTTCTACAGGGAAGCAAAGTGCCAGACATCATCTCTTATATTAGGCACTATATCCATTTTTCTCCAAAAATCTATCCCAAGTATCAAGGAATGCCGCAAAGATGGAACCACCATTAGGTTCAACCAAATCAGCTTGTTCTTCAACTTAACAGGAGCCGAAATATAACCAGGACTCTCGCATATATCCCCATTAGCCACAGTACACGATTTAAGCGATGGAGTCAGTTTCAATCCAATCTCCAAAAGTCTCTCATATCCCTTACTACCCACAAGCGAAACACTCGCACCGGAATCTAACAAACCCACAAATTTAAGCCCCAAAATATGTACAGTAAGGTAAGGTCGCTTGTCTCCATCAGCATGGGACAAAATGTAATCAAGAACAGCTGCTCTTCCTATGACCGCACTATGATCAGACGAGGACGACCCGCGGTCATCTAGTTTCCTCGTCGGGAGTTTTCCGAAGGCGGAGGAGAAGCAAAGCGTACAGATCGAGAATTTACCTGAGGAGAGCAATCAGGGCATGTCCGAACAGTAAAACCGGTTTTCCGCAGCGATTACAAAGTAATTGTCTTGGTGACGGACAATTGACACGTCTATGACCAGACTTCTGACAGTTCCAACACACGACAGCGGTCGACGTCGTCGGCGGTTCACGAGGACTCACCTCAGAAGAGAACTAGACCGAGAGCTAGAAGAAGCACAAGGAAGCGACACACACGCTAGTTCGGAGTCAACATAACTCTGACGTTTCCTAGATGGAGGCACATAGCTATCAGCACGATACTTTTTAACCTCGAGGCGCAGGCACACATCCTCCAGTTCCTGTAGGCTATCAACAACAGGCAACTGCGTCGCATAAAAAGGCGCCAAATTTCTGGTTATTATTCCTAACTTTATCTGTTCATCAACTTCCCCATATCTCCTAAACATAGAGTTCATGCATGTCAAATAATCCACAATTGATTCTGAGGATCTTGCGTTCGGTTCAAGATATCGGTGAACAAACGAGAACGATAATCTGGAGGTTCGTAATGCCTAAGAAGCAGGGAGGACAAGCTCTTCCAGTCCTTAAATTTATCACGATTAGATCGATACCACATTAACGCTCTACCGGAAAAAGATCAACAGCTGAATCGAAAATTTGACTCTCTGTCACTCCACGAGCCCTTCCCAACTCTACAACACGTTCCAAGAAACTATGCACCGTAATATCCTTCGGATCACCCGTGAAAGTTAAATTCCACTTCTGTAAATTCAAAGAACGAGGAGGTTCCCAAAATTCGCATGAGTGCTAGTACGAGCAAATGGTGGATGCGCGGAAGCAACCGAGGCTTCATCATCAGAACAGTCACCCTCAGAGGAGGAGCAACAAAAAACAGAGGCAGGATCATAAGCCGGAGGCTGAGCGCAAACATCAACTAAAGTACTCTTACATTTTTAAGCATATCAGCAACATTCAATGGCAAAGATTCTTTCGAACTACCAGACTCTAAACGTTCCAACCGAGAAACGACATGACACAACCTAGTAAATATCGCCTCAAGGCATGGGTCAGGTCCCTAAACAACGTTAACAATTCATCATACTTGCTCATACAAATATTAAATTCTGATACAGTATCCAACTCAACTATAGGATACTCAAAAGACCTATTACCCTTCTCTACTTTCAACAAAGGACGCAAACAGGCACGCAAATCCCGAACTGTCTGTGTATCCGAACATTTAAAACCTCTTACACACAATTCATATTGTAATTCATCTTTCTTAAGCCTATTAAGATTATTTTCAGAACCATACTTGCCAAATACCTTTACAATAAAATCAAAATATGATCAAAATCTGAAAATCAAAGTAAACCGCACAAAAAAATTCAAATGAACCTTAAAAATAACAATCTATTTTCATCCAGTCACCACCTCAGTTGAACTTGTATAAATAAAAAAAATCTCAAAACAAGTTCCCTCAGAAACCACTTCGAGCCCCACGTTGGGCGCCACTTTATGTCACGAGCCCGCCCGGTTCCAGAGAGTGTACCAAATACCTCCCGGACTAGCTCTCAGAGCTGAGACTATTTACTAGGGCGCCACTCTCTTTTATGATGTTAAATAAAGGAGGTATCACCACAGATCTCAGGGGGAAAACAAAAGAGAAAAACGTACACGAAAACCCACTCTCTAGAAGCCAGAACAAGCTCGATCACACAAAATGAGAGTAGTGACTGGTAGGAAGAAAAAAAAGAATCAATTGTTTAACAATTTAATCTCACCAAAAATGTGGTGATAACACTACAACTAATCAATGTCCTACCACAAAATATCTCTATCGAACTTACTAGTCAAATATCTTAATATGCGTTTAACCGAATTATATTACTAAACTTATCACCCAAAGGTGAACCTCAAAGTTAGATTAATACTGGCCAGCATGAATAAAACACCTATGTAACGGTCTATATCTAGGTGACTGAACAACAGGTCAACTGTTTATCGCTATATCAATGTCTCGACCTAAGTCGTTTATATTCTCAGATAACTTAAATGCTACGGACTAACCTTACATAACAGTCTAAGATGTACAGTGACTGTGAACAAAAAGGATATTATGGGTTCTCAACCAACATTCACTCTTCAACCCTCGTAGAAAGGAAATTGGGTCAATACGTACTTCAGGCTCTTCGTAATACAATAATTCACATTACTTCCACAAGGCAAATGGCAACCAGGGTGTCTATTGTTCGATCTTCCAAGTAGAATGTGTTCAGATAGCTAGTACAGATGGTTTGTACAGAACGTAGATCCTACGTAGACTCACTTATTTCAGACAACCTCAAAACCGCCTCAGACAGCTCGCAGACAGTTTGCAGATAGTTCACAGAGTTCACAGACAGTTCGAGATCCGCAGCACAACAAATATAAGTACTCTCAACATAAAACGGAGCTAAAATAAAAGAAGTTGCAGAAATGGGCAACGTGACCGAATATAGGTTATCTTACCTAATCTTCTCCATCGAATATCTTCCCCTTTATAATCCGCATTAAGCGTTAACCTTTTCCATAAACCAAATAGAAACAGGTCTCTATTAGGGCTTAAACCATAAATCTTGTTCCAATCCGCAATCAATACGATAAAAATCCAAGAGTTTAATGGTTTGATACTCGCCAGAAAAACGGAGAAAAGCAAAGTGACACGCTCCAGCTGATTTGCGTCAACCCGACATATACGACCACAGACGCAATCACAGAACGCATTCAGTAACGCTACCATCAACAACGGGTCGGAAAATGTACTATCTAGATATGGCAGCGTTCAGTAACGCTTTTACCATCAACAGTAGTGCCACGGGTCGGAAAATGTACTATCTAGAATAAGGCGGCGTTGCCAATAGTTGGTCGGAACTAACGGAACGGAAATTTTAAACCGTGACACACATATAAAAATACAGGAAGAGACGTTTTCCTTGTATATCTATGGGAATTAGGCTGAAAATGAGACAACCATGAATGTCATAGTGGCATGTTGTGTTCTGCACAATTTGGCATTAGTTCATAATGAAGACGTAGCAGACTCTGATATCGGAGAGAACTTCCCAGATGATCCCCAAATACTTCTACAAATGATGAAAATATATCAGTCAGATCTTCGTTAGTTTCAACACATTTCAATGTTCAATAATAATTGTGGAAGAACACTCGGATCAAAGGTCATACAATCCGTCACAAAAAATCCTATGAAGTAGAAGTAGTGCGTTGAGGAACAGGTGTTACAATAGCTCAAATAAATTTATATTCTAATCTACTCTTATTTATAGACTGAAAACATTCTAAAAATCCAATTACACCAAATTTCATGTAATTGTTTTTACTTCTGTGTACTGTGATAAAATAATAAAATTGGATGATGTATGAACAAGGTTGTTTGCTCAATTATTTTGCATACTTCAAATTAAAACGATATTTTATTAGGTGTACAAATAAGTTTCCGCGGTTTTTTATAAAAAATTAGGAATTTATTGTAAAGGAAAAGTACATTACGTTTTATTCAAAGTATTTTCCATCATTTGCCACTACTTTTCCCCATCTTTCTGGCCACATTCGGATACCCCGTCGAAAAAACTCTTCATCTTTTGACGCTATCCACAAATCTACCCAATTTTCGGTGTCTTCATATGATGTGAACCGCTGCTTAGACAGACCATGTGCCATCGACCGGAACAGATGATAATCAGAAGGGGCTAAGTCTGGTGAATACGGCGGGTGGGGAAAAACTTCCCAGTTGAGTGTTTCCAAGTATGTTTTTACCGGCGCCGCAACATGTGGACGAGCATTATCGTGTAAAAGAATAATTTTGTCGTGTCTGAAGTAGTAATGGGCGCGTTTTTCCTTAAGTGCCCGACTCAATCTCATCAATTGTGTTCGGTAGAGAGCTCCAGTAATGGTTTCGCTTGGTTTCAGCAATTCATAATACACGACACCAAGCTGATCCCACCAAATACACAGCATGAGTTTTTTCCATGAATATTCGGCTTAGCTGTCGATGTTGATGGTTCGCCGGGCTTAACCCATGACTTTCTCTTCTTTGGATTATCGTAGTGAATCCATTTTTCGTCACCAGTGACTATACGATGCAAAAACTCTTTTTTTATTCCTGGCAAGCAGCATTTCACTCATGCATAATCGGCGTTCAACGTCTCTCGGCTTTAGTTCATATGGAACCCAATTTCCTTGTTTTTGAATCATTCCTAACGATTTTAAACGATGTGAAATTGCTTGTTGAGTCACTTGTAGAGTAAGTGCAAGTTCTTTTGCGTTTGGGACGAATCTTCTTCCAATAGTACTTCTAATTCCATGTCTTCGTACACTTTCGGCCTTCCACTGCGTTCTTTGTCTTTAACGTCAAACTCACCGTTCTTAAACTTTTGAAACCATTCCTGACAACTTCTCTCACTTAAAGCAGCTTCACCATATGCTTCTAGAAGCAATCGATGCGCCTCAGCTGCAGATTTTTTCACATTAAAGAAGTAAATCAAAAGTTCCCGCAAATGATGCTTATTTGGAATAAAACTTGACATTTTGCACGAAAAAATTACGTGATGCTGATACGGAATCACTAGTACTTTAAGGTTATGGTGTTGCCAGATGACTAAACTTGGGATATTACGTTTTATATCTGACAATTCCTCCATAACCTTCTGATGGGGCCATCTTTTGACAAACCGCGAAACTTATTTGTACACCTAATACATTTTATTGACCTATTGATGATAAATTTTTCAGTTGAAAAACAGCATCTGTGTTTTAATACACCAGATACGACTTAATACACAGGTACAGTTAAACCGCTAAACGAGTCATAAATGCAATCTATCGTAAGAAACAGTTGTAAGCAAGTTCAACCAGGTATTTTTTTATGGTCACTTGAGGAAAATTATAAGGGTGTTGAAATTTAAACATCAGTTATCGGATAACTTCAAAATCTTAACCACAAAACACAGAATCTGTGGTTGGACAGTCTGGCAACAGGGTCGCCTCATGTCAACTGAAAATGATCATAGATTAGTTAAATATGCACTGAACATCCTTTCGGAAACTCAAATTGATTTGACATCTTTGTCAAGATGATCGTTGTGTTAGTTGACATGAGGTTTGATCATCCTTTCAGAAACTGGCCGTTAGTCTTTGATCATCTTTAAGCTTTTTTCTTTCGATTATAAGTGCTTTATCCATTGGGATATTGGTGAACAAGCTCGTAACATCGAATCAAACCATGATATCTTTTTCAAAGATTTCTTGGTTTCTCATTACGTCGATGAAATCTTTTGAATTTTGAATCAAAAATGTTGAATGATTTTTTTATGGGAGATATAATTTCTAGAAGAAACTTGGCTAATTGTTGGCATGGTGAATTCCTGAATTCACAATGGGTAATAAAGGAATATTCAATTTATATATTTTAGGTAAACCATATAGATGTAGAGGTCTGCCGTAATGTTGTATTAGCCTCGATCTAATGTATGGATCAGGTAATTCATTTCTACATAACTAGATTTTGTAAATCTTCGTTTGTGGAGGTAGTTCATTCCTCAGTTTTCTATATTTTCTTACGTCTAATATTTCATTCATTTTTTGTTTATAAGTATCAATATCAAATGCTGTGGAAGAAAATCACCTGATAAAATGGCAACGAAATATCTGTAATATCCAAAGAAGAGAAACCTACAAAAAGAAAATCAAAGGCAGCATTCATGAACATTGCTCTCAATCCCATAAGTGCCCCATCAATTGAGTTGTCGAAAGTTTTGAGGCAAATTGTTTGATGTAACTTGAAGAATTCTTCAAACCACAGATAAGTGCTAATTTTTAACTGGTTTAACATTATTGTCGCAAGATGGCGGAGAGTGAAGGTGATTTGAGCGATCGCTCTGTTAAATCTTTGAAAGAAAATAATAAAAATGAAGTTTTGTGCGCGCACTGTACCAAGAAAGTGGTTGATTTTGTGTTGTGTATCAGGTGTACTAAACAATTTCATCCTGGTTGTGTAACACAGTCGTCAAGCAGAAAATCCGCGCCTTGTATTCACGAGGTAATCAAGAATACAAGTAATGAACAGCAAATGGAGTTATTAATCCTAAGATTACGAAACGAATTTCTAGAAAAATTAATATTGAGATTCAAAGCAAGAATGAAATATTAATGGAGAATAATCAATTGCTCAATGAGAAAATCAAGGTAATTGAAACAAATAATGGTGATAAGATAAAGAAAGTAAACATAATAAAACATGATGAAAAAATTCCGACATGAAAGACACGGCAAATTCAAGTTCAAGTGACGGATCATCATATGCTTCTTCCACAGTATAGGGACCAAGCAGTAGTCGCACTCCGTGGATTTTTTACACCAAGTCTGACTCGCGCATTCCTCCTGCGCATAACCTAAAATGTTCATTGTTTTCATCTAAGATGTCTGGAATAATGTCATTATTATCATTTTAGACATCTCAAATAATTCCTTTGTATAATTAATTCGTTCAATATATGGAAGAATATAATTTTTCTAAGATCTATTTAAAATTCAAAGAAGTAGTTGAAGAAAAAGATGCAACCTAACTTATAAATTCAGTGGAATTTCTTTGAGTCAAAATCTACCATAAACCAGCAAAGCTCATTTATTCAATAATTTATTTCCATTCAAGTAAGTATTCTGTTTCAATTATGTGTTATTTTCAAATTAATTCCAAAATGGTTAACAATTGTAGTGTATACAACTGCAAAAACAATGGTCTCAATAATCCGAAACTTTCTTATAATATATGGTGAAGAATTTGAAGAGGAGAAAGATTTCAATGAAGGAGAAAGAAACTGTAGAAATGGAGGATGAAAGTTTCATTCGATTCTGCAGGAATAATTTCAGCTCGAACATGGCTGATTTCATGATAGCCCAATTGCAACTCAAAAGAACAAATCCCCATGGCTACAGGTACTCCATCGCTTATAAACAATTTGCACCTACTATCTATTTTTTGGGACCTAAAGTTTAAGAAGTTCAAGAAAAACTTTTTCCTTACCTCACTAGGCTACTCTATGCAGAATAACTACCAAATGGATCTTTTCCGTTGGTTTGAATGAATATGTATTTTGAGCAATTTCGGTGAAAGTAAAAACTATGACAGAAAGAGCAGAGGATTGCATATTATGTGTTGATGAGATGTCTATCAAAACTCATTTTTTATGATATATCTCTTGACCAAATAATTGGATTTCACCAATGCAATGGTGACAGATCTTTCGAACCTGCTAATTGTGCATTAGCTTTAATGTATTTTCAGTTTGTCAGTATTCGTTTTATTTATAGATTAGGTACAAATTTTCTGATGGAATTGATCTTAATGCAAATTTACCACATAGCGTAAACATTCATTCTATATATTTCTATCATATCACTTACAAAGTCTTTGTATACTTGTTATTTTGAATGTATTGAAGTATACATAATTGTTGACTGAAATGCATGCAGAATTAAACTATATTTTTATGATACTGTATAGTATTTTATTCCGTTGTATATTACTATATTATATTTATTATAGAAATATGAAAAATATAATTTTATATCAGAAAACCTGTTTTTTATTGTGTATTTATGAGAAGATAATTCAATATTACCTGATAACTGTATTACAAGTTTAAATTAGACTGAACGAATCTTGAGAAAAATTTATTAAGGCAAAAATATAAACAACTGGGAGAAATCTTCTAACAAGTAACAAATTATATGCTCTGATGTTGATTTAATCTGGAAAATTTACTACATTTAACTAATCGCATTAAACAGGATTCTTAAGTTCAAAAGAAATTTGAAGCAAGAACAATTATATGAGGCCTATTACAGAAATCAACGTTTTTGCAACATTTAGTGTTGAGGGGTTTGCCGATAGTTAAGAATTCCATAATCAAATTCCTCTTTTCATAAATTGTATATAGTAAAAATAGTATCAGTTCAAACCAAATCATCAGAGAATTCATTGAAAAAATTTGTTCTGAAATAATTCAATATAAAAATAGTTTTTTCATGGACTCGAAGATAAACGTTTCAGTGAAATTATAAGTATTGAGGATTTGATATTAAACACATTCGATGTTTTCAACCACCAACTACTTATTTTTCCATATAATACCTACTCTTCAACTCAATCTTCGTTTAGAAAAATTTTAATGAGTCATTTCATTTACAATCCTAAGGTACCTATGATTTTTAACACATTTCAAAAAGTTTCAGAGGCACCGGTTCTGCTGTTTCTGAGTACACTATTAGGTAAATTTAATCACCAATTACTGTTTCTTTCAAAGTGATATTAAAACCACAATAAAACAATATATCTTTTATTAAATGCGTTCTGTTAGTGAGGAAATGTGATTACATTTACAGTTACATTATGAGCGGAGTCATAATTTTTATATGAATATAGAATAAACAACACTCTAAATATCACAGTGAAAACTTATTACCAGCTTAAATCAAAATATTTAAGTTTTCAGATAACGCAAATAACCTTTTCTAATCAATTTTTACATTCGCGGTCGATTAGAGGTTATGCGCAGGGAGGAATGCGCGAGTTCCCTTTGGTGTAAGCGATTTCAGTTCAAAATCGACGAAGTGCGACTACTGCTTGGTCCCTATACTGTGCTTCTTCCTCTGTCACTGGAACCCACAAAAGTTATAGTTCTGTGGTCCTGCCGCAAAACATCAGAATAACCTCAAACCGCGCTGTCAACCCACAACAACAACAAACGAAAACGTAAACGATAACGAATCCTCAGCAGAAAATCATGATTGGAAAGAGGTCAAATCAAGGAAAGGTCCGAAACATAAGAAGGGTACTATTTGCAGTGGTCCAACTTCTGAAAATTCTACTTTTTCTGGAGCCCCTCGGAGAAGGTGGATTTACCTAGGCAGAGTCGTTGGAAACAACGTAGAGGAGAACACTATTAAGAACTTCGTGAGTAATTCCTTAATGACTGAAAATGTAGAAGTGAGGAAACTAGAATGCAAAGGAAATAATTCAGCGTTTAGTGTTGGTGTACCATCAGACAAGTATGATAAAATAATGAATGAGAACTTTTGGCCAGAAGGTGTTCTAATAAGGGATTTCGATTTCAGGGGTTTTTTTCGGGGGAATCTCCGGAAATCTTCGATTTTAAATCGGTAAGTACTGCCGAAAAAATCTTTCACCATGATAGTTTGTGTTTCATGCATCAGAACGTTCAGTCAATTACAACAGCTCTCAATACACTCCAGTACATAGTTGACAAATATGAGGTTGATTTTTTGGCAGTTACAGAACATTGGATGGATTATGAACAATTGAAATATTATAGACTTTCAGGTTACAACCTAGCATCCTGTTACTGCAGAAATTATGGTGAGCATGGAGGTAGTGCTATATTTTTCAAGGAAAATTTCTCGTTTAAGACAAGGGATGATTTGAACAACTATAGTATTCCATTCATCATTGAATGTTGTGCAGCCCAAGTACACCTGAATATGAGGAAAATCATCATGATGTGTGTTTACAGACCTGAGTCATCTGCAGGTAATTACGATATTTTCTTGGAAAGGCTGTCATGTATATTGTCTAGCTGTTTGGAGGAAAAATCCGATGTTATACTGGCAGGAGATTTTAATATCGATTTATTATGTGAAACATCTGCAACTAAGAACTTTAGGTCAACAATAGAGAGTTTTGGTCATCGATTAACAATTAATGAACCAACAAGAATCTCCAAAACTTCAGCAACATGTATTGACAATATAATAACGAATATAGTAGGAACCAGCTCGGTAATTGAAGAACATATATCTGACCATTCTGCACAAAATTTTATTTTTCCTAATAAAGAACACTCAACTATACCATCTGAAAAAAAAACAAATTAGAGATATAAATAAAAAGAACATAAGGAAGTTTGTGGATCAAATATCAGATCAAAAATGGACTAATATGGGTGAGGATTTAGATGATGATGCAAATTCACAGTGGAGAACATTTTTTGGAAGATTCTATGAGTTGTTTACTTCCTGCTTTCCCATAAGAACTATTAGTTTTCATAGAAAAAAAAAATTTAAATCAAAGAATAGTACCATCCAAGAATATAAGAAACTCTTAGACATTTTATTCATACTCTCGAGGAGATCCGATAGGTACTTGTCGGCATATAAAGAGACTAAACAAAAATATGATTTCATGATTAAAAAGGAAAGAACTGAATATTGTAGAAAGACTATCGAAAAATCAACTAATAAACCGAAAACTATTTGGAATCTTGTAAATGAAACACTAGGAAACAACACAAAAGTTCAAATGGAATAAAAAATGAGTCTGAACCTCATAAACTGCTGGACAAATTTAATAACTTTTTCTCCAATGTTCAATCAGCACTTAACATTGAAGAACAGTCAGATAATGATGATTCTAATCCTATACCACGTCAGGAAAAATCCTTTTACTTGTTTGACATCACTGAAGATGAAATAATAGCTACAGTAAGGAAAATGAAAAACTCCAAATCATCAGGCTGGGATGGTATTCCTTTGGAAGTGATAAAGGCATGTGTTCATCTTATTGCAGCACCTCTAGCAGATATTATGAACAAATCATTCAGGGATGGTGTTTTCCCAGAGGACCTAAAAATTGCTGTAGTAAAACCAATTTTCAAAAAGGCGATCCTAAAGATCCTGGAAGCTATCGACCAATCAGCATCCTGTCCACATTTTCCAAAATATTTGAAAAATTTTGGCCAATAGGTTTCTGAAATTCTTCAAAAATTCAAAGTTTTTACACAATGTCAACATGGATATATTCAGGGAAAGAGTATTGAGACAGCAATATTTGAGCTATATAATTCTATAGTTACAGCATTAGAAAACAAGGAATTGCCAATTGGATTATTTTGGATCTGTCTAAGGCATTTGATTGTGTTGATACTGGAATATTGCTGGAAAAGTTGGAAAAGTGTGGGATAAGAGATAAACAGCTGATACTCATAGAGAGCTACTTAAGAAATAGGCCTCAGACAGTCAAAATGGTAATAAATGGAAAAGAATATCAATCCTCAGGGGAAGTGAGCAAAGCTGGTGTGCCACAGGGTAGTGTTCTTGGGCCATTGCTTTTTCTAATTTACATAAATGATCTTCCATCGGCCTTGCGTGATCATGTTTTTGGTGGTTTTTTGGAGTGTGTGCTGTTTGCGGATGATACCAATCTTCTCTTGAGATCCCCGTCTTTGGGGTTCACCTTGGAGATAGCACGGAAGATACTTGATAGCGTAAATGGATGGTGTAAGAGGAATCGTCTCATTTTAAATCTCGAGAAGACTGAGTGTATGGTCTTCAGTACTGGTAGATCTGCCGTGAGTGTACCTCAGGAAATTGAAGATGGTATGAGTTTGTCCACATCTGTGAAATTCCTGGGAGTTTATCTGGATAATAACTTAAGATGGATGTTCCACATAGACAATCTCGTGAAAAGACTGAACTCAGTAATATTTTCAGTGTGTGTCCTGAGAACTAGAATGGACTTTGATACTTTGAAGATGGTGTATTTTGCGAACTTTCAGTCATTGATGAGCTACAGTATAATTTTTTGGGGGGGCAGTTCTTTGTCTGAATTAGTGTTTTTAAGACAAAAGGCTATGTTGAGAAAACTATTGGGTTTGAAGTATAGGGCATCGTGTAGTAGAGGACATTTCAGAGAAAATAACCTACTAACACTATACGGTTTATTTGTATACAAAGTTCTTATATTCATGTATCTTCATCCTCATTGTTTTGAAATTTATAGAAATGTTAACTTAACAAGAAGAAAAGAAACTTTCTTTTATCCTCATCATTCTCTGTCAATAACCGAAAAATCTCCACTCTATCTTGGGATGAAATTGTTCAATTGTCTTCCTAATAAATTGAGAATGATAAGTAATGTAAAAATTTTTAAGAAGACTCTGCATGAATTAGTTATAGTAAGTGAACCATATTCTTTGTCTGAGTGGTTCACCTTTTTGCTCAACTTACTGAATTTCATTACTAATTTGACGATGTCACTTTTATTGTGTATGCAATAATTTCTGTACTGAATAAATCTACTTCTACTTCTACTTCTACTTAAGTAGTCTGTCTATTTGACATTTATGAAAGTTGAAAAATTTTCTGAAATTGCCAACTTGTGTAAAAGCTAATCTTTATCGTGAAAATGACAGAAGATGTTTGTTGAAACGTTGGGACGAAGAACAATAATGATGAAGGTTATTGCCTAAATGATAAATCTATTCGAGTTCCATCATCAGCGATTTCTCGTCTACCACCATCTTACCAGTGAAAGACGCACCTTGAATACATGAAAACACGACGAATGTCGACATTTATCTAGTATAAAACAGTTGACTCACTTGTAAACAATGGGACTGATGTGATCTGTCTCCAACAGCATCTTCCACAGGAGACACAAGAACAATGGTGGAGCGCCGGCCACTCCAAAATGGGCCATCATATCATTTTCATTGGTCATTGAGGCCCACTTACGATATTCCTCTTCCACTGCCTTTTTCAGTTGCTGTTTATTTTCTTTGGGCACCGGGTGTTGGGTGAAGAATTCGGCGAGCGGTCGAGGAAAACAGTCCAATGTATGAGGTGCCCAAGCGTGAGGGGGTGCTCTGGGCGATCGTCGACAAAGTTCTAGACACCAGGTGCCTTCGGCGCCAGTAACATGGGTAGCTCGAGCCAATGTAAGGACTAGGGCCCTGTTCAGTTCTTCAGACTCCTGGGAGACAAGTGTTTTCTGCTCACTTAAAAACTGGATGACAGTTTGATCTATGTCACCGTTTCCAAATCAAAGTTGTCAGTTACAGAGTAAAAAATTACCACTTGTTAACTCAGAATATTGTAAAGAACTTAGTATATTTTTTTATATTCAGAATGAGAATAACCCAAACTATAAAATTATTCATATAAAGAATTCTGCAAAAACATTAAAGAGAAAGGAGAGGGTGAGTATCCTGAATTTTTTGCGGATCGAGTTGAGTCACAGATTTATAGACTAGGGGCATATGGAAAATATCAATAAAAATAAATTAAGACATATTGTTTCAATCTGGAAATTCAATGAACGCAGCTAACTTAGAATCCAAACAAGATAGGTATAGGGAAATGTAGAAAAATTGTACTCTGGGATGTCTTCCTTCTGAGAACAAAAATTAAACTGACAGATTTAATTGGGAAAATCAGAAAATTTTTCCATTTTAGTTGGTTGACAATGACACTTTTTGACATCACTTGCAGGTATAACTGATAAATCTAAAATTCTGTGTTAGTGGCTCACATTAAAACTTCTGTTTACATTTAATACAAATTTTCTAATTATACCCAGAATATTCATTGTTATATTCATTTTCCTGACTTCTCAAATTTGATTTAACACTTTTGAAATAATTTATAACAGAATGTGCTTTGTTGAGGATATAGAAATGGAAAGTGAAATAAATTAATTTAGTTTTTATTGAGAATTATGGTAAAATTGAAATACTAGAGTGGGTTATATCAAAAATAAGAGGATAGTTTATTACACAAATTTCTATGCCATTTATAACACACTGGAAATTCTGAAAGTGGCTACAGAAATGTATCTGAAGCAACTGAAGACAGTAACCCAAAGTGATCGAGTTATTTTGTGAATAGATTCCATAATAGATTCATACAAATATCAACACCGATATATATATATAAGTAGGTGTATTAATACTTTACGATGATTAAAATTATGCACTATTTTAGTCATATTTGAAGTTTTTTTATACTGCGCCAGTGAGTCAAAGGGGGCTTCCCATCCATCCATGCCTTGTATTTTCAGTATACAGAGCGAGCTCATGGTTCCTAGTAGTAACATCTCCACTGGCAAACCCTGAGGGTAATGTTTGATGGGAAGAATGGGATTGAACAGCTAAACCAACTAATAGATAAGCTCGTGATCAGGGCAGAATAATTCAATAGTAGAGAAATGTTAGGTATGGGAAACTGGAAGACCAACAAAATTCTGGCTGAAGGGATCTGTTTTCAGCAACCACAAAGCAAGGAAGTACAGAGATTATATTGAATTGAAAGAAAGTGAACCCTTGAGCTTAGCCTTATTATTTACTAAATTAAGTGGGGACTAGAATAGGGCTGCACTAAATGAATGAGATGGGCACAAAAACAGTTCTTCCTCAATAGTCAGGCTGATTGAAATGGGTCCGATTCAATATGGTTCTGACTATAGGCTTCACAGTAGAGAGAATTGACTCTCAACCACCCAATTGTACATTATTAATTAAATTATTATTATTAATACACTGTATAAGGGATATATTTGTATGAAGGCATCACTTTATAATTCCTAACTTAGTAATCCCTGACCCTGAGCACATCATAAGGCCTTAAAAACTTGAGAATCAAAAGACGCAAAAATATATGAGTTTGGGTGATGAATTTAGCCTCGGCATCCTCTGTGTAAAGTAGGTATCTACGCTGGTTTTTCCCAGTTCTTCTAATGCTGGCACTAATAACCCTGAATGGAAGAGCCTTTGCTTCTAGATAGAAGACCTGGTGCAGATTAAATAACACAACTTTGTGCCTCCATTTTGAACAGATCTGTAGAATGACTCATAATAATAGTCCCCTATTTCTACCACAATTGCACATGTAGAAATGGCTCCAATAGAGAGAGAAAGTATACTTGAGCTGAAGGTAAACAAAGTTTGTAAAGTTGGCTGGTAATATGTAAGTATTAATATGACAAATAGTGAGAAACAAGAGGATATCCCCACATCACCTCAACCCCAAAGCTTTCATTTCAGAGGAGAAAAAATGACACTATGGGACCTTGTGTAGGAAGTCCCAATGGGAGTCATGAATCTTCAATGAAACTCACATAGCATAATAAGTACTTGCAGCTGTGTTTAGGTGATTTATAAATATCATTTTTTCTTTGGGATTTTGCAGTACACAATTTACAGACAATTAATATACGAGATTCTCATTAAGGTTAACTTACATGACTGGAGAATTTTAATGGATGCAAGAGCATACAACAGGGTATTAATATCTTCATCATAGAGTTGTCAAGCTCATTAAGTGTTTTTTCATTAGGGTAATTGGATTAAATTCTGAAATGATTTATTTGTTATTTTTTCTGGTGAGGTTGTCCCAATACAAATAATAAAGTGCAGACAGATTCTTAATCCTATCCTGCTGCCAGGCCTATAATAAAGTTTGCAAGAAGGTGATGATTTAAAACGGAATTGAAGACAATTCCTTAAATTCTGGTATTAAAGGGTAATGGGACCACAATGCATTTGATGAGCATTTTCATTAATGAGACACTTTCCGTAGGGTTGAACCGGAAATTCATTTATTTTTTAATTCAAATGACACCCTGTATATCTCAGCAATTCTGAAAGAAACTTTGCTGCTTTCGGATACATCAATATCGTAAAGTTATATATGTCAACATTATCTGTAAAATGAAATACAGTTTTGTCCAATTGAGGAAAAAGTCGTTCAGATAAATAAATTGATGTTGTTCGTATCCATAGCAATAAGATAAACAAAATATTTTGTAGTAGTAACTGTCTCCACTGTTTTTGTGTGGTTTACTTTGTGAAAATAAATCATGAATACAAAGTTGAAAATGGTCAATTTGAGTGAAAAAGATCAATGTTCAAAGTATTAATGATGATCGATTGTAATTTGGACAATGTTAGAACTCATGAAGAGTGTAATATACTTTAATGATTGTCGATCCTGAAAAATCCAACATCACTGATCAACACCACTATGGAATGGTCAAAGATTTGCCAAGATCTGAAAGACCACGGCATAAAGTCGACGTCGATTGAGACCATATGATAAAGCAGCAATTTTCATCCACGTATAAGGTACGATTGGTCCAGGAATTGTCAGAGGATGAGTTTTGATCGATGGCTCGAGTTTTATGAACGGGCAGTGAACATCTGTGGCGACGACGAACATTTTTGCTTCAAGTATTCGAAACTTGAAGAGACAACATACAGGTCTTTCACGAGGAACCCCACTTTGATACTTATAATGGAAACTACCGAACATGTCGCAAATACTCTGTACTTATAAATTATTTCACTGACAGCGATGAAATCTAAAATATTTTCAAGGCATGAGCACCTATCAGTTTTTCCGGAAATGATCGTCAACTTCCGTTTTTCATAATCAAAACACCAATTTTTATTGTGGTAAAGGCAGATTCGCCGAAAATTTCAAGTTATTTACGATGTAACATTTTCAATGATTTGCTTTGGAAAGTTCTCTCTGAGCAGGAAAATTCGAAAAAATCAATAATAGCTCCGCTGAAGCAAGAATAACGGAGGTTTTTGAAGTAGACATTCTACATTTTTGGGATTTTTCAAGATGTAAGATTGATGTATCCACTTCAAAAAATCAAATTCGCGATTCATGATACAGGGGTAAAAAATCGCTTTCAAAGTTCAAGGATAAACAAAATCATTAGAAAATCAATTTTTCAAATTCACAGAACCAATTTTTTTATGGCAGATACCAAAATCTACATTAAAAATATTGCTTGGTGTATCACATCACACCCTTGCCCTAAAGTGGATGTATTTCTGAGTTATTCACAAAACTGTTTTTAGCTTAATAATGCTAAGTCATTTCTTTTCCTTCAAGCCAAAGAAGACAAATTTTCAGAACACTCTCTCCAAATCGGTTTCAAGAAGAGTAAAATACCCACAGCATGGTTCAAATATCAGTTCCTGAAGAATTTCATCTTTTTGGCGTGAAGGGAAAAAGAAATAGCTTAAAATTCAAGACGAAAACAGTTTTTCAGTGAATAACTCAGAAAAACTCCACTTTGAGGGCAAGGGTGTGATGCACACACTCACAGTATTTTTTAACAGTGGATTTAATATCATACATAAGGAAATTGGGTTCTAATTTGAAAATTGTGATTTCCACGATTTCATCATCCCTAACTTTGAAAACTGATTTTTTTCCCCCCCTGTATCATGAGATCGCGATTTCGATTTTTAAAGTGGATAAATCAGTCTTACATCTTGGCAAAATCCCAAAAATGAAACGCTCCATCAAAATCCTCAGGATTATTCTTGTTGGCGGAGCTCTATTTTCGATTTTTTCAGACACTTCCCAGCTCAGAAGAACTTACCAGCAAACTGAAAAATGTTAAATCAAAACAGCTTGAAATTTTCTAAGTGAATCTGCTTCTGCAATAAAAATGTTGTTCTGAATTTGAAAATCAGAAAGTTGACGTCATTTCCGGAAAAAGCCGGAGGTGCTCATGCTTGAAAAAATTTTTACCCCATTTCATCAGCATCGTTGAGTACTGAGATTAAGTGCTCAATTTCATGAAAATACGGTTCAATGGTTTGGCTCTCTATAAGCCATAAGACAGTGTTCCTCATGAAGGACCTCAGTTTGCGTCATTTAATACCTAACAGAAATGTCTACAGCGAAACCCAAGCGCTACAACGGAACGTCACGCTGAAGCCAAATGAGAAACCAACAGCCCTAACAAAAACTACCTAATCTGATTCAAGATACAAGTAATCTTAGAAAAGATGATATCAGCTTTCTATCAGATCTCAAATCCATGGTGAGATGACTTATTAACCAGAACCAGATCATGCTGGATCTCTTTAACATCCATATTGTTGGAAATGAAACAATGAACATGAATTGGAAATATTTATGAGCATCAACTTAAACAAATGTGATACCGAGTATCAGAAGCACATTTCAATCGACACAGTGTTTCAGATCCCTGAATAATTTTCACTTACTCCACAAGACACTCCAGACAATTTTGCTTTGAGTGACGCAGCTTATTCTAATCAATAAGCTTGGAAACATGAGTCCACTAATGAAGCATACGCTACTCAATGAAACATATATATATATGTATTTTTTAACTTTGAAAGCTTTACGTTACGAAGTTAGAACACAATGAGCCATAGTAGATCACCAGGTATATTAGTGACGGTGCGCTACCACAGATGGCGTATCGCATATAAAACTTGAGGAAAAAACATGAGTAAAAAAACCACTCCTCGTTCAAGTGTGAAAGTACAAAACTAAGCAGATATATATTTTGAAGGCTCGAATTCAGGTGTGGTGGGATCTAAATTTAGATTTTTAAGGTGAATAGGGTAGAGCAGAGATCAAGCAACGGAAATGATGTTACTGTGTCGGTATCATATTGACGTTTTTTGATCCTGCTTCTACCATTTAAACTTTCTTCACGCCCACATATTTTAGGACTTCTTTCTTTAAGAGTGGTCTTCTGTGGATGAGAGACAGAGACTTCTTCAAGTTGCTCACATTGAATCTGGAAATGAAAGACCAAAAGCAGAGAAAAAGAACATGAATAGCCAAAAATAATATGTTTAATATTCGTTTGTAAATTTATAACCCATTCCAAGAAAAGAGTCGGAAGCACATCCATGAATAGCCCTAAAACCATCTTGGAAATTGTATAAGGGACAACTGTTAGTGGGAGATACTGAGAGCATTGTTTCTTGCTAACTATCCAATATTCACAGCTTGCCTTCAGGAACTGAGTTTCATCTGAATCTTAATGCTAGCCAATTTTGACTTCACCAACACATTCTCAAAAGATTCAAGAACTGTCCAAATTTTTCCTGGGAGATCAAAACGAGGAATTTTTTCTGAAGGCGATCAGAAACGAGATACTTGTTGAACAGCTAAGCAGAGTTCCACTCGGTATCTGCATAATTCTTTATCACTTGTGTTCATATTTATTTATTTATTTACTAAAGAGAATACTACACCATTGTTTCAACCCAACAGAAAAACTTTGATAAAGATCGCAAATAGTATTCCAGCCTACATTACCCATCATCAAACATAGAGATCATTTCTAATTATACCCATTACAACAAGAAGAACAGAAAAAGGAGAACAAAGTTCAACAACAATTAACTGCAAATTCCATGAGGCAAATATCTACGATTCTCCCAACACTTTCTGCTTAAAACCCAATACACAATGCATATATACCTGTATAAACAAATCTAACCAGAGAATAATATAATAAAAAAATGCCTTCAAGAAATAGAACGCGCAGCCACCCAAAGCCTTCAAACGGCGCTTGGAAACGAACGAAAGACACGTTGAAGGCCAACGAGTGACGTCGAAGACACTCAGTAAGTTGAAACACCCACATAGAGGCGAATTCAGTGCGAAAAGGCGGCACCAACGAGCTCAGCAATCTGGAGCCTTCTCTCAGGACCCTCAGCCCAATGAAGCCAGGAATAGATGGAACCGAGAAAGTATTGTTCGTAATTTTATATAGAAGACACATGTCGTTTATTTTTCCTACGATTTTCCAAACTAATCAGTTGGCATTTCAATTCATGAACCTCTGAATAATCATGATTTAAAATTTGAAAATTGTTTCGAAAGCCAAAAATCTCGGTAATTTGTGTGTAATTACTCTCAACCACACTTCACGTGACATTTATATTGAGAGCTCCAAATCCAGTAGTGCAAAATTTAATTTTGGAAATACAAGTAGGAAAGTATTATTAGTCAATGATAAAGGAAGGACTGAAAATCAATACTTTTTTTCGTGAAGAGCATTATTTCTTGATATGTTGATTGTTACAGTAGAAAGAAGCATGTAGTCAAAAAATGCAGTTAGTTAAAATTTTCTTAGAATATTGAAAAATCCTGAGTATATAGAGAAAATGCGGTTTTTCTGATATTTTCGCGAATTCAAAGGTTTTTAGTAAGAAAAATGTTTTAAAACAAAAGTTGTAGAGCAGAAAATTCTAGTCCAAATTATGTGGTTAGCGTTTCATGAAAGTGAATTTGTATACTGATAAACAGCGTATTTAACTACAGTAACGCAATACCAACAGATTTTTAAATTTGACGCTCGATGAAATGACTACTCGTAGAATGAACCAAGCATCTGGAAGATATTCTACTTGAGTTGACTCTCTACTTCCGTTACATTGTTATTGTATTGCTTTTTATTATACGAGACCCTATCATATATTGTTGAGTTGGCTGGAACAGACAGTTTGGGTATGAAAATGATGTCTGAGGTTTTCTAAATCCATTAATCTTTACTTCTAAGGCGATATAAGATTCTTCAATGGAGGCTAGAAGGTATACAGAAAATAGAAAAAGTCAATAATTGGATGACTGATAAAGGGAAATTTTGCTTAATTTGACGAGGTGGAAATAGAAATTTTATGAATTCAAAAACTAAAACAATTTTCAGCCGTAATTATGGAACAAGTTCTAATGAATTTCCTTGAGATGCATACATTATACAGAATAATAATTCAAGACGTGAAATTTGGTATGCTTGACGATAAATAATACTAAATTAACTCGAATGAAAGAAATTTATTCATAATAATGGGATAAAAGGTGCCATCTGAAAACTGCAGTAATTGTCATGAAGATCCACAGCATTAATGAATAATAATTAAAGTTTCTACATTGAATACAGACATCAGGAGAAAAAACTGTTTTCATTTTTACTAATGGTTAATCACAATTAAATGCATCAATATCATCTCCCTCACTATCATCTAGATCCCATTCAAGTCTTCGTAATCGATATCCAGAGTTCATTTGTCATTCTGTTTATCAAATTCAGAGACATTTTCACAAGTTATCACAATACATGTCTGCAAGAACTCTTGTTTTCTAGTCTTAGTTTTTTGCAACTGTATGGCGAGAAAGTATCATTTTCTTCATTACCAGTTGGCAATATATCGTCACTCGTAAATAAATGTGAATTAAATAAAAGCTCAGCAATAAGAGTGAATTTCTGAAATTTTCAAAACTAATAAAACCAAATGTGAATAGATTTGATCCACATTATTCAATAATTCCTGTGAAGACTACCAGCTTTTGTCTATCATTTTAGGAAGTAGCATACAGTAACAGTCTATGCCAATCCTTAATTCCGAGTTTCAACGACGGTCGTCCTAGCCGAACCTCGTTGTGATACAATAAGCTTTCACTAGAGTGTTCAATCAGTACTAACTCTATTTGGAGGAAGCATTACAGGAAGATAATGCTTTCCTGGTTCCCTAAAACTGGGGTTTGTGAATATTTTATATCTCCAGATTCTACCTGATGCTGAAAAATTCTTCCCCACTCTCGTGCTGTACAGATATCTCTACCATTTTTTCCGTGATTCATTGCAGCAGCGATCATGAATTGTTGAGATCTACGTCAATGCCAATCACAGCAACAGATTCTGGAATGTTCTCTTTCAGAGAGATGGCTGCCATTACTATGTCTACGTCGGCATCTTTTTCTGCCACATTCACTTTTACAATATGTTTTCGTATGAAAATTGGACAGTATTTTGATAAATGTGTATGTTTACTCCCAATATTTGGATAAATTTTTCTTTGTGTCATTGTTACTATTTTATATCTTCATCAATTTGTACGCTTAGGAGGGAACAACTTTCCTTTCGAAAGCAAAGGAATCATTCATACGATATTAATGTTCCATTTAGATTTCATCCCAATAACCCACTAAATACACTTTTACACTTCTGTCCCAATTTTTTCAATATGGACTGTTTATGTATTTCTAACACACATCTGCGAATCTCTTACTGGCCCAGGAGCCGCCACAACTTAGGTGTAAACCATCCATCTATCAAAACATATACTCATACCATTAAGCATGGATTGTAATTATGAGTAACAAGTGAGAATAATTCTTATAGAGGTCAAAGTTAACTGTGCTTTTCTTATTAATCCATATTCGTCCGAAGGGAGATAGTGGATATGGCGACAATTCGTATTAAGAAATTCCCTCTTTTTTCTTTTTCCATTCCTCTGCAGCAATACCAGATGAGTCTATAGAAGATATACCTCCAGAATAATACGAAGTTCATACTATCGTATAAATTCTCAATCTCTTTGTAATTTTGTTGACAAAGTCATGTTTCTGAAATTTTTTCAGCGATTGCTTCCATTCCTTTGCGTCCATGGAAATGCCATATGACAGTTAATATGATCGCGCTTTAATAACACCTGTAGAAAAGAGACATCAGACAATCTCTTTTTCTCAAAAGGATTATGGCATTTGAATAGAATGTGTGTAAATTTTTCTATGTCTTCTTTTATCTCTCTTCTAAGCCACATTTCAGATAAATTCATTTGGTGTCTACTTATTCCTTCTTCTTCAACCAGCCTATTCCCTCCTCCAACATCTGATAACGTCAAAATGGAAGAGTGATGCGTCAGAAAATAACCTGCAACAAAGATTAGTTATTGACTCTCAATTACGCCTTAAATCATTACCGAAAATCTATTTAGTGTTTGATTTATACACATATCACTCCAGGCACCACTCCAAGCTTTGTATGTCCTAAGAATGGCGTGAAATATCCTTCTTTTGTGAACCATGTCGAATTCTAATGCTTGTCCATCGTTGTTTCCAAATGCACCATATCCTGTAAGTACCATTGAGCACTTTAACTGCTAACATTTTCCACACTTGACACTGGCAAAGTGCAAATCTCAATCTCCAATACGTTCTGCTTCGACAAACTGGAGTAAAATAATCACGATCTTCAAATATTGAAGTGTTTCGTGAATTTCAGAAGTTGAACATACTATCATTGGAGCCAATATTACAATCGCTTAAAGTAGGAGAATTTTCCTTCCATTTTTCGGAACATCATTTTCACTCTGTTTCTCAATTTCATCAGTCGCGGATTGTATTGCTTGTTTTTCAAAATATTAATTCCTATAGCAGTGAAAGTTAATATGTGAGCACGTAAAGTTCTGCAAAGCCCTTCAGACATTTTCTTCACTGATTATGCAGCATATCAAGTAGCCCAAAGATCTTTCAAACTACTCCACATCCATGATAAAGCCAACCATAGCGACATCAATAAATGGAACCCTCTAATCTCACAGCAATATTCCTAAATTCAACAGGATTGCACGACTGCACAATGATAGAGTTAGGCTTTGAAATAAGGATGCTGATCGAATGTTACAAAGTTGTTCTACTTTTATTTCTCTTCGTTCTTCAACTGCATAGAGCAAAGCTGTGTGTAATGTGGTTAAACTGGATGGTGGTGCATTATTGAATGGGAGACAATTAACATGCGACATAATATATGTAACATCTCGTGATAAAATTTTCATGAAAAACCCTGCCATGTTGGAATATTTTTCTGTTTCGAGAGATTTCGCACATAAATACGCAAAATATGATTTTGGAACTTCAGGTTGTACTTTTTTATGAAGTTTTTGATTTATCAACGAACTCTACACTCTTCAATTCATCAAGATTCGTGTAACTGAATGGTATCAATTATATCTTCTTATGAAAAGCAAAATAAAGCAGGTGGCATTTCCATCAACCTTTGGAACCTCACTTCATATTCAACATCCTATTAAATTGGTGGTAATGACTTTAATACCCCCAAACAGTGAAATGTTTCATGACCATCCGACGTATTTATATTGCTTGATATATCTTATCAAAAACTTAATTGAATGAAAAGAGTTTGGATGCGTTAATTTTGTACAGTTGCCTAATAACCAGAAGCTTCATATAATTGAATATTATGGTATGAAGCCGATACTCCTAATTTACTCGTCTTCGTCAATTATCAAGCGAGAACCTGTTTTTCTGTAGACATAAGTTCCTACAGCTAACTGAAATTTGGAAATGAATATTCTTGAACGAACAATGGAAATTTTGGAATGTGCTATTGTATCACGTTTCACACATCTTTCCTTGCATTACATTTTGAATTTAGTAAATGGAATAGGGAGTTTTCAAACTTTCCAATTTCAGATATAGTGCTATCAAGAATTTACTTGAGAGAGGATAAATTTCATGAGTTATAATCTTGTTTTTTTTTTATATCAAGCTACAACGATTTTGACCATTTATCCGTAAAATTAAATTTTTGATAATTACTGAGAAGAATCGGGATTAGAAGCCAATATTTACTAAGCTCCATTATATTGGGAGATTTGTAAAAAGGAAACCAGTTGCTTCACTATGTTGTTCGATGATAATGACGTTACTATATTTCTCTTTAAATTTTTTATGAAAATATTATTGTTGAGAGAAGTTTACCACATAACCATTAACTGTATAATAATCTGTTCTTGTCAATTATTCAAAATCCCGTCAACGAGTTACTTGAGAAAATTAAATTTTGGTGGGGCAATTTTATTCATTTCAAGTGCGTCACCTAAATATCGATTACAAACTAATGAGTTTAAAACCCAATGATTACATGTTATTGATATCCCAAGCGAGCTGTTATTCATTCTAATAGACCAAAATTTCAAATCGACACTCTCCAGACAACTTGTAGCTGGATCTACCCTGTTCTAGAACTTTAGATGTCTGTGGACCGCTCCGCCTAAAGGTTTACTATGCGCCAAATTCGAGTTCACTGTTATCGCCGCATTAGAAATACCTAATAATCAATATACAAAATCACTTTCGAGAACCTTAAATTACATCATTTGGACTAGAATTTTTCCGCTCTACAACTTTTGTTTAAAACTTTTTCTTACTAAAAACCTTCTAATTTGCGAAAATATCAAAAACCGTATTTTCTTTATATTTTCAATTTTCAATATTCCTGAAAATTTTAATACCTGCATTTTTGACCGTATGTTTCTCTCGTTATAACAATCAACATATCAAAATGCAAAGCTCTTTCTGAGAAAAAGTGATTTCAGCCCTTCCTTTACTGAGACTAGTATATCGCCAGGTACGATCTTTATTTCTTTTTGAATAATTTACAATGTCGAAGAGCAAATCAGGCATCTTATCTTGACGACGAAAGGATACTATCGATATGCTCGTTAAAATTCAGTTTTAGAGTCTTCAGAATAACCCCAAATGGCGCACCAGAGAAATCTATCAGGAAGGTGAAACTGTTTCAATTGAATAATGGAAACAATTGAATAATGGAAACATGCACCAACTGGTACCAGACCACCAACTAGTTTTCTGAGAAAACAGTCGGCAACACATCAGGTCCATCCCGCATCGTGAACACCATCTCAACCAGCCTCGAAGAAATGTTTCTGGACTCATCGCCATAAAATAATTACATATAGAGTGGAAACTGAGATAGGCAAGTGGTTCACAATAATAGTTCTTTGCGCCGCCCAAACAACATTTGGACCTAAGCTGAAGCTGTCATCAATGGGAATTTTGTTGGTTTATCATGGCTTTGTGGTACAGCAGAATTTATCTGCCGCCGATTTTCACAACAAATTCGAGATCGTTCAAATAGTTATCTATCGATTTATACTATGAAGGACAATGACAGCTCGCCAGGGTATGCAATAATCGAGGAAGAATTGGGTTCTAACATATACGTGGCTCCGAAGTTCCCTATGCAATGGGTCGCAGCAAGCTGGCCTACCCTACCCGCTAAAGAAAGCGGCATCGTTGCCTATTATTTCTTATTATCAATGTTTATTTTAAATATCAAATGGAAAATTCAATTATAATATCCGAATTCTTCAACAGTTTCTCACAAACATGACACACAAAAGAAGAACTAATGTGTACCTATTTCACATTTTGTAACGTTTGGTGTTATATATCGAGGTTTTCGTTCTCATATCTCAAATGATTATTGACATGAATAATGAATCCTTGAATATAATTTTCATTTAAAAAAATACCGCATATAATTCCAGTATGAGAGGTTTAGTGATTTTTTTACCATAAAATTCATTCATAACAGTTATTAATAGCTTACAGTCACGTCTTTTGAAAAAATCCTTTTGAAAACTTTAAATGGAACATATTTTATTACTGTGCAAAGCATACCAGGAGGCTATACTCGTACTATGTTACAATTTATTTTCATTATTTGTTGAAAAATTTGATTTTATTTCACCAATATGTTCATTTAGATATTTAAATTCATTGTATTATTATTCCAATGTTCAACTCTCTGTTTTCTAGTGCATGTTATTAGCAGTTTTCTTCGCAATTTTCAAATCTAAATGTACATAATTTCATTATTTGTGAAAAAGAAAAGTTTTCTTCTAATGCCTTTGAGCAGGCACGGACAAAGCAATATATTTTTTCTCATTACTTATCCGTCGGTAATAGGACTAATAGACGAGCGAATTTCCTCATTACGCCAGTAGCACTTTGATGAATGTTAACACATTCAATGACCACTGATAGTATTTAGATTTGGGTCATATGTTGTCGTATGGATCTGCAGAGAAAGTGAGTCTTCAAGGTGTAGATGGCGCTCTTACTGGACATGTCTGGAAGGTTCTTCACATTCTTTGTTAAGACTGGCAGCCTCCTTTAAGACTGTCTTGATTCTCTGAGATTACCATGCGTCAATAACGACTAGCTCGCATCACTGGAGCAATGGTTCTCCATAATTGTCGTTCCTTTTTGATATATTTCATTATTTGTTGAAAAATATCGTTCTTTAGTTTATTTCAGAAATTTATTCACCTTTATGAATTAATTCTCTTATTATTTCATTGTTTAGCTTTCTGTCTTCTCATTTCTAGTTCATGTGATCATAGCAGTTTTTTTTCCAATTTACAAATCTAAATGCACATAATTTCATTGCAATTTTCATTTACAATTTCCTCAAATTTTCACTTAATCATTACAGATTTCAAGCTTCGCAATAATGTTTCTAACCTATATTGTAGAATTCGCCAATGCAGTAGTGGTGAATGGCATTGTTAGTCAGCAGAAATTAATTCAGCTTAAAATTGCAGTTTTTTTTTGATTTTCCAGGAGGGTTTTTACAACTTCTGTAATTTGGCTCTCAGATAGATTTAAGTTTGATAATTCATGACCATTACTCTTAAGACCTACAGTGTTCAGACAGATATACATATATTGGTAAATTATAGTCGAGTTGTTGAAGAGACTTTAGTTTGGCTTATTTTTTCATCTGCATTATTAGAAGCGATTAAATTCGGATATCCTCGGATTACTTTTATGAATTGTGGATATATTGTCGAAATTGGAGTTTTTGTACCTTTAACTTCGTTTCATCTGGGTCTAACATTGAATGATAATACGAACCAATCCATTGACGAGTTGCCCGAGAAACAGGAATATTATCTTGGTGGAAACCGAATAAGAAAGAATAACCAAGATATACCTATTGTCCCAGAAATAGGTCAACCTGATTTTTCCATTATTTGCATAATTGTAATCATTTTGACTTTAATGACAGTTTTGCAGATTGCAATTCCCATTGCATATATGACTTATTGAATTGTAAGAAGCCAATTAAGGAAGCAGTTTTTTTAATTTTGCCACATAGCAACCCATGTAAATTATCATTCAAGAAATTCATGATCCTAACGCTGCCCTGTCTGTTCCTGTATGAGATTTTATCTTACGCCCATAAAAATCATGAAAACTGGGTACAAAATAAGGATGGTCATGATTATAATACTAGAGGTAAACATGATATTCATTTACCTTATGCCAGGCTCAGTAGGTCGCAGAAGGCTCCATTTTATTTGGCAGCCAAACTTTATAACAAAATCCCGAAGAATGTATGGAATCTGCCCATGAAGAATTTTCAAAACAGATTGAAGTCTTTTCTTGTTGAAAGTGTGTTTTCTAGTGTAGATGAATTTTTAAAATGCAAAATTGTTAATATCTGACAATAATTTTATATTGTATAATGTGACGAGTGTAAGCCTATTTTGGTGTTAACATGAATAAATCTATTCTATTCTATGGGTTTAGGTACTCTGCCCTGGCCTGGAGTGAGCCAGAATTTAATCATTAATTGCAGCAGTTTTGATATTGTTAACAACACACTTATTGGGCAATATGCTGTTACTTTTTTTATCGTTTTCAGGTTTTGATACCTTGACAAATTGTGTAATTACTATTAAACCTGGCCAATAGCTAGTTCTATAATAGCATGGAATATATGAAGAAATGTCATTATCTCCTTTTCGCTCAGCTCCTTTAACATTTTGGCTTTTCTCAGATCCATGCCTTGCACCTTCTTGGATTGAGAGTTCTGATATCTTAAACAATCTTTTTCATCTTCATTGAATTCACTGGTGGTAGTAGATCCATCAATTGAATAGGAGCTTAAAATTTTTGTTACTATTTGTCCTAATTTTGTGACGTGAATGCTTCAGAAAGATGTTCAATGGATAGTTCAGACTTTTCCGGAGAGAATGGGCCTTTTTGTAGATGCCGCGATGTAGTAACTAGATTTCGTTCGTTTCTAATTGGTTTCCAGATAATGTTGACCTCCATTTTCAAGTTTCTGATACTGCTGTGAAACGAGCTGTGAACTGTTTGTGTTTGCTCCGCTTTGAGTTCTTAAATGAGCCCAAGTTATAACTCCTTTTACTGCCAGGTATATGTGTTTGTTGCCATAGTGACCTAGCCCTACTTTTTGATTTTTGAATTCATTTATAAATATTGCTCGCTTACGTTTCCATGCTTCTTTCCAAAGGTTGTTTATGAGGACATAGATCATTCTTTTTACAACATTTTCTTCATGGAAACTGTTAGTATCACAATTGCTCCATTGGTTACATTCACTCAATATAAGTGTATACAGAATATCTTATATACCTAATATATATTTGGTAGCAGGGTGGTTCATTTAACAAGTTATTTTATCATTAAATCTCATTATTTTATTATCCAGTCGATCCTATCGATATTGCCTTGTTAATTTCAGCAGCTTCATACAAGTATACAGAGATGCATAATATACACGGTGTCTTATATATCGGATGTTCCAAGCTGGTAGACCTATTAAATTATTATGGAAACTATTCATTCAAAATGAATCGAATTTTGTGTATCAATATAAAATTATCTAAGGTACGTCTATGAAATACTTTCAAATTTCCATTGTTGCAAGATGTATGGAAATTTGGCAACAGGTTTCATATTTTAAATGGGACACCCCGTATTTCAATTTTTTATGATGCTCTACAAAAAACTAAATGAAATAGTTTAACTTTCTATCCTCAACGGTTGTGTGTTATAAATTATTTTTTTTTAATTTTAATTGAGTCACCAAAATGGCCTTATTATTCCCCTCAATATGCGAGATTTCAATTCGAAATTTACCATGATCTTGGATGATAGTTTGATCTACGTCACCGTTTCCAAATCAAAGTTGTCAGTTACAGAGTGGTAAAAAAAAATTACCACTTGTTAACTCAGAATATTGTAAAGAACTTAGTATATTTTTTTATATTCAGAATGAGAATAACCCAAACTATAAAATTATTCATATAAAGAATTCTGCAAAACACTTGGAATAGTTGTTGATATGCCATGTTAACTTGAATTTTTTATGGATCGAGTTGAGTCACAGATTTATAGACTAGGGCATATGGAAAATATCAATAAAAATAAATTAAGACATATTGTTTCAATCTGAAATTCAATGAACGCAGATAACTTAGAATCCAAACAAGATAGGTATAGGGAAATGTGTAGAAAAATTGTACTTCGGGATGTTCTCCTTCTGAGAATAAAAAAATTAAACTGGATGTCTAATTCGAAAAATCAAAAATTTTTTCCATTTTGTTAGTTGACAAATGATAATTTTTTACCACTTTGTATAACTGACAACTAAAATTCAGAAACAGTGGCTCATATTAAACTTTTATTTAAGATCATGCCAAATTTTCGAACGGCAATCTAGAATATTCAGCTAAATATATCTATTTTCCTGACTCTCAAATTTGATTTAAAATTTTTTGAAATAATTTATAACACAAAAGCCGTTGAGGATAGAAATGGGAAAGTGAAATAAATTAATTTAGTTTTTTATTGAGAATCATAAAAAAAAATTGAAATACTGAGTGTTGCATCAAAAATAAGATACCTGTTGCCAAATTTCCATACATCTGGCAACACTGGAAATTTGAAAGTATTTCAGAAATGTATCTTGGATAACCGAATATTAACCTAAAAAGATCGAAATATTTTGCATGAATAGATTCCATAATAAGCCACTCACCTTGGGACACCGATATATATATATGTGTATTAACAATTTTTATTTGCTGCACTGGGTGCTACTATTATTTCATATTTGAAGCTTTTTTTATAATGCGCCATGGTCATACAAGCTTTCTCCATGACTCCATGCTTTGTTTTTTTCAGTATACAGAGCGAGCTATGGGTTCTGGGCGCAAAATTTCAATGGGTAAAATTCTGGAGGTATCGTTTGATGGAAGAATGGGATGAAACAGCTAAACTAACTAGGATAAAAGCTCGTATCGCAAGTAATAACTCAAGAGCAGAAAAAAAATGTTAGCAGCATAAACTGGAAGACTAACAAAAATTTAAGCTTTTTCAGCGACCACAAGTAAGGAAGTACAGAGATTATATTGAATTGAAGAAAAGAACCCTTTGAGCTTAGTTTTATTATTTACTGAATTAAGTGGGGACTAGAAGAAATCAAAAAATTCCCCAATGAAATGGGCACAAAAATGTTCTTTCATTTGTATTATTGTACTCAAACTGATCAATGCATTCACCATAGATTTCATATAGCGATAATTAACTTTCAACTACCTAATTAAAAATTATTAATTAAATTATTATTATTAATAATCAATATAGTAATATAATAATGATTATAATAGATAACACCACTCTCTTACCTTGTAATCTTGACCGCAAGGACATCACAATATTTGGGAAACTTGCGAATTGAAATAATACAAAATATATGAGTTGTGATGATAAATGAAGCCATAACCTCTGTGTTGCAGATTCATCGCTTTCGCTTTCTGTCTTTTCTAATGCCATAATTAATAACTCAACAAGTTGTTCTTCTAGAGCAGCACACCTAAAAGATTAAATAACATAAACTTTCAAAAATTCGGCCTGAACATTCATAGAATACTATAATAATAGTCCTCTTATTTACCAATTTGCACAGTAGAATGGTTCAAACAGAGAAAGGTGCTTTATACTTGAGCCGAACAAAACAAAGCTTGTAGTGTTGGTTGGTAACATGTAAGTATTAATATGATAAATAGTGAGAAACAAGAGGGCATCCCATATCATCTTCAACTCTAAAGCTTTATTTCAGAGGAGAAAAAATGACACTATGGGACCTTGGTGTAGGAACTCCAATGTCATGAATCTTCAATGAAACTTCATATAGCACAATAAGCATTTCAAGCTGTGGTGCTTGTGATTTATAAATATTTTTTTCCTCAGATTCTCATACATAATCGATGATAAATTAATATTCTTGATTTCATTAACTCTATCATGACTGGAGACTAATGGATGCACATATACAACAGGGTATTACGACTATCTAGAGCACCATGTTTTATTGGGTTTTTCATTGAGGTGGTTGGATTAAATTCTTAATGATTTGTTTGTTATTTTTCTGTGAGGTTGTCCCAGTAATGAACAGGGTGCAGGATATATCTTTAATCCCATCCTACATACAGGGTTGTAAGTTTGGCACCAAATTAATATATTTAAAACGGAACGGACGATAATTTTGAAATTTGGTAGCTGAGTGTAATGGACCACAATGCATTTGATGAGCATTTTCATTAATGAGATACTTCCGGTTTAACCGGAAATTGCCATTTTTTAATTCAAATGGGACACCCTGTATATCTCAGCAGATTCTGAAAGAGCATCTTGTTTCGGATCTGTCCATACTAGGTTATATGTCAAAATTATCTGTAAAATGAAATACAGTTTTTTTGTCCAATTGAGGAAAAAGTCGTTCAGATAAATAAATTGATGTTGTTCGTATCCATAGCAATAGATAAAACGAAATATTTTGTAGTAGGTAACTGTCTCCACGTTTTTTGTAGTTTACTTTGTGAAAATAAATCATGAATACGTTTGAAAATGGTCAATTTGAGTGAAAAAGATCGTATTGAAATATTAATGATGATCGGTTATGGTGATCGTGTTAGAACTCATGAAGGAGTGTGTCATATTTTTAATGATTTGCATCCTGAAAAAAATCCAATATCACGATCAACACTTACTATGGAATGGTCAAAGATTTGCCAAGATCTGAAAGACCACGGCATAAGTCGACGTCGACGAAATATATTAAAAAAGGAAAATTTTCATCCGTATAAGGTACGATTAGTCCAAGAATTGTCAGAGGATGATTTTGATCGATGGCTCGAGTTTTGCGAACGGCTAATGAACATCTGTAATGACGACGAACGTTTTGCTTCAAGTATTCGAAACTTGAAAGACAACATACAGGGTCTTTCACGAGGAACCTCACCCATATTTATACGGGAAACTACTGAACGTATTTTCATGAAATTCTGTACTTATAAGTATTTCACGATGCTGATGAAATCTAAAATATTTTCAAGGCATGAGCACCTCCGGTTTTTCCGGAAATGACGTCAACTTCCGTTTTCAAATTAGAACACCAATTTTTTATTGCAGAAATAGATTCCTTAGAAAATTTCAAGTTATTTTGATGTAACATTTTTCAGTTTTGGTTGAAAGTTCTCTCTGAGCGGGAAAATTCGAAAAAAATCGAAAATAGAGCTCCGCTGAAACAAGAATAACTTCGAGGTTTTTGGATGAAAATTTTCATTTTGGGATTTTTCAAGATGTAAGATTGATGTATCCACTTTAAAAATCGAAATCGCGATTCATGATACAGGGGTGAAAAATCGCTTTCAAAGTTAGGGATGACAAAATCGTGAAAAATCAATTTTTCAAATTAGAACCCAATTTTTATGGCAGATATTGAATCTACGTTAAAAATATTGTGAGTGTATGCATCACACCCTTGCCTAAAGTGGATATTTTCTGAGTTATTCACAAAAACTGTTTTTCGTCTTGAATTTTCAGCTATTTCTTTTCCCTTCAAGCCAAAAAGATGAAATTTTCAGGAATTTTCAAATCGGTTTCAAGAAGAGGTAAAAAATCTACAGCATGGTTCAAATATCAGTTCCTGAAAATTTCATCTTTTTGGCGTGAAGGGAAAAGAAATAGCTTAAAATTCAAGACGAAAAACAGTTTTTGTGAATAACTCAGAAAAAATCCACTTTAGGGCAAGGGTGTGATGCATACACTCACAATATTTTTTAACGTAGATTCAATATCTGCCATAAAAATTGGGTTCTAATTTGAAAAAATTGATTTTTCACGATTTTGTCATCCCTAACTTTGAAAGCGATTTTTTCACCCCCTGTATCATGAATCGCGATTTCGATTTTTAAAGTGGATACATCAATCTTACATCTTGAAAATCCCAAAAAAAATTTTTCATCCAAAAACCTCGAGTTATTCTTGTTTCAGCGGAGCTCTATTTTCGATTTTTTCGAATTTTCCCGCTCAGAGAGAACTTTCCAACCAAAACTGAAAATGTTAAATCAAAATAACTTGAAATTTTCTAAGGAATCTATTTCTGCAATAAAAAAATGGCGTTCTAGTTTGAAAAACGGAAGTTGACGTCATTTCCGGAAAAACCGGAGGTGCTTATGCCTTGAAAATATTTTAGATTTCATCAGCATCGTGAAATACTTATGAGTGCTGAATTTCATGAAAATACGTTCAGTAGTTTGCCTTATAAATATGGGTGATGTTCCTCGTGAAAGACCCTGTATTACATCTGAGCCTATCAACGGTATCTACACAGCGAAACCCAAGCTACAACCAGAACATCACGCTGAAGCAATGAGAAACCAACAACCCCAACAAAAACTACCTAATCAGATTCAAGATACAAATAATTTAGAAAAGATGATATCAACTTTCCTATCAGATCTCAAATCCATGATGAGATGACTTATTAACCAGAACCAGATCATACTGAATCTACTAACATCCATTGTTGGAAATGAAACAAACATGAATTGGAAATATTCATGAGCCTCAACTAAATAAATGTGATACTGATATCAGAAACACATTTCACCGACACAGTGTTTCAGATCCCACAATACCTCACTTACTCCACCGAACACCCAGACGGTACTGCACACAGTGGCGCAGCTATTCTAATCGTAAAAAGGTTGAAACATGATCCACTACCGAAGTACGTTACTCACGAAATATATATATATATATATTTTTTAACTTTTGGCTTACAATATTTAGTTAGAAAACAATGAAGCATATAGATCAATGGTTAGTGACGGGGCCATACAATTCAGCGTATCACATAAAATCCTAGGAAAAAACACCAGTAAAAAAAACCCTCCTCGTCTAAGTGTGAAAGTACAAAAATAAGCAGATATATATTTTAGGCTCGAATTCAAATTGGTGATCCAAAATTGTATTTTTTAAGAGGTTTAAATGGTGGTAGCAGGATCAAAAACGGGAAAATGATACTATGTCAGTTCGCTGACGTTTTTTGATCCTGCTACCACCATTTAAACCTTTAAAAATATATTTTAGGGACTTCTTTCTTCAAGAGTGGTCTTCTATTGATGGAGACAGAGACTTCTTCAAGTTGCTCACATTGAATCTGGAAATGAAAAGACAAAAGCAGAAAAAAGAACTGAATAACAAAAATATGTTTAATATTCGTTTGAAATTTATAACCCATTCCAAGAAAGAGTCGGAAACATCATGAATAGCCCTAAAACCATCTTGAAATTTATATATGCTTCTCCACATTCACAACTTGCGCTAGGAACTGAGTTCCATCTGAATAGCATGCTATTGGTACGACCATAACCTGTTCTCAAAAGATTAAGAACTGTCCAAATTTTTCTAGGAAGATCAAAACCAGGAATTTTTTCAGAAGGATCAGAAACGAGATACTTATTGAACATTTCGTAAGAGTTCCACTCAGTCTTGCATAATTCTTTATCACTTATGTTCATATTTATTTATTTATTTACCAAAGAGAATACTAACGGGTATTTCAACCCAACAAGAGTACTCACAAGTCAAAAATAAGTGTTCATACAATGCATAGCACATCAAACAAGAAACATTTCAATTTATACCCATTACAATATGAGAACCGAAAAAGAGAACAAAGTTCAACAACAAAATTAATTCAAATTCATAGGGTAAATATCTACATTCTAATAAATTTTCTGCTTAAAAACTCAATACACACGCATATATACCTGTATAAACAAATCTAACTAGAGAATATAATAAAAAAAAATGCAACTAAGAAATAGAACGCGCAGCTAACCCATGCCTCAAACAGCGCTTGAAACGAACGAAAGACACATTGAAAATATCGACGTCGAAGGACTCGGTGTTGAAACAATCTACATAGAGGCGAATTCAGTGCGAAAAGGCACGGCAAGCATTTCTTGATCTGAGCCTTCTCTCAGGGACCTCAACCCAATGAAGCCAAGAATAGATGGAACCGAGAAAATATTATTCAAAATTTTATATAGAAGACACATGTCGTTTATTTTCCTACGATTTTCCAAACTAATCAAATTGTATTTCAATTGGGCCTCTGAATAATCATGATTTAAAATTTGAAAATTGTTTCGGAAAGCCAAAAATCTCAGTAATTTATGTGGTACACTCTCCAACCACTTCACGTGACATTTATATTGAGGGCTCCAAATCGGTGATGCAAAATTTAATTTTGGAAATACAAATGAGAAGTATTAGTCCAGTAAAGGAAGGGCTGAAATCACTTTTTCTCGGAAAGAGCTGCATTTTTGATATGTTGATTGTTATAATGAAAGAAGCATATGGTCAAAAATGCAGGTGTTAAAATTTTCAGAACATTGAAAAATCCTTGAAAATATAGAGAAAATGCGGTTTTTCTGATATTTTCATGAATTAAAAGGTTTAGTAAGAAAATGTTTTAAACAAAAGTTGTAGAGCGGAAAATTCTAGTCCAAATTATGTAATTAGCGTTCTCGAAAGTGAATTTGTATACTGATAAACAGCGTATTTCTTTAGTAGCGCAATACCAACGAATTTTAAATTTGGCGCTCGATGAAATGACTACCTGTAGGCCGAACCAAACATCTGGAAGATATTCGCCAGAGTTGGACTCTACTCGTTTTGTTATTGTATTGCTTTTATTACATGGAACCCTATCATATAATGTTGAGTTGGTTGGAAACGGACAGTTTGGGTAAAATGATGTTCGGTTTTCTAATCTAATGTGCTAGCGAAGGCGATATAGATTCTTCAATGGAGGCTAGAAGTAATATGAAAAATAGAAAAGTCAATAATTGGATGAATTATAAAAAGGAAATTTTGTAATTTGACGAAATTGAAATAGAAATTTTATTAATTCAAAAACTAAAATAATTTTCAGCCGCAATTATGAACAAATTCCTAGCTGAATTTCCTTAAGATGCATACGATATACGAATAATAATTCAGACGTAGGTAGGTATGTTTGTGATAGTAATAGTAATTCTTCGAATGAAAGAAATTTATTCATAATAATGGGATAAAAGAGTTTAATTGAAAACTGCAGTAATTATTTGAAGATCCATGGCATTAATGAATAATAATTAAAGTTTCTGCATTGAATAATATCAGGAAAACTGTTTTTTCATTTTTACTAATAATTCTTCAATTAAATGCATCAATATCATCTCCTCACTGTCATCTAGATCCCATTCGTCTTCATCGACATCAGAGTTCATTTATATTCTGTTTATCAGGTCAGAGACATTTTCACAAGTTATGCCGTTACACATTTTGCAGAACCTTGTTTTCAGTCCTGCTTTTTTGCAACTGTAGCGAGAAGTATCACATTTTCCATTGCAGCTGCAGAATACCTTAAACAAATGTGAATAAATAAAAACAAGAATAAGAGTGAATTTCTGAAATTTTTGAAACTAATAAAACTAGGGTGTGAATGAATTTGATCACATTATTCAATAATTCCTGTGGAGCTACTGCTTTGTCATCATTTTAGGAAGTAGCATACAATGTGATCTATGCCAACCCCAATGTTCAGGTTTCAACGACGGTCGTCCTAGCCAAACCTGAATTTGATAATAAACCTGTCTGGTGTGTTCAATCAATGCTAACTCTGTTGGAGGAAGCATTACAAGGGGTGATGTTTTCCTGGTTCCTAAAACTGGGGTTGTGAATATTTTATATCTCAGTTCACCGATGCTAAAATTTTCCCCACTTGTGTTGTACAGATATCTCACTATTTTTTCCGTGATCTATTGCTGTGATCTGGTGTTAGAGATCTACGTCACTGCCAATCACAGCAACCGATTCTGGAATGTTCTCTTTCAGAGAGATGGCTGCCATTACTATATCTACGTCGGCATCTTTTTCTGCTACATTTACTTTTACAATATGTTTTCGTAGAAAATTGGACAGTATTTTGATAAATGTATATTTATTCCCAATATTTGACAAATTTTTTTTTGTGTCATTGTTACTATTTTGTCTTCATCAATTTGTACATCAGAGGGAACAACTTTTTCTTTTCGGCGGAATCGTTCATACGATATTATTCCGACGATTTCATCCCAATAACCGCTAAATACAATTTTACAATTCTGTCCCAATTTTTTCAATATGGACTATTTATATATTTCTAACACATCTACGAATCTCTTACTGTGAGGCCATACAACTTGGTGTAAAAACCATCCACCATCTAAAACATATATCATACCAGTAAGCATGGATTGTAATTGAAGATGCGTTGAGAATAATTTATAGAGGTCAGAGTTAACAGTTTTTCTTATTAATCCATATTCGTCGAAGGGAGATAGTGGATATGGCGACAATTCGTAAGAAATTGCCTCTTTTTTTCTTTTCCATTCTCTGCAACAATGCAGATGAGTCTATAGAAGATGTACCTCCAGGAATACGAAGTCTGGCTATCGCATAAATTCTCAACTTTAAATTTTGATGACAAAGTCATATTTCACAAATTTTTTCCAACGATTGCTTCCATTCCTTTGCGTCCTTGAAATGCCATATGACAGTTAATATAGTCGCTACTAATAACACCTGTAGAAAGAGACATCAGACAATCTCTTTTCTCAAAAGGATTATGGCATTTTAGCCAGAATAAAATTTTTTCTATGTCTTCTTTATCTCTCTTCATACGACTTTCAGATAAATTCACGTGGTGTTCACTATTCGCTGTTCTCAAATCAGCCTATTCCTCCAAACATTCCATGACGTCAAATGCCGATGGCATCCCCAGAAGATAACCCGCAACAAAATTGGGTGTGACTCTCTACCATGCCTTAAATCGGTACCGAAAATCTATTTAGTGTTTGTTCTATACACATATCACTCCAGACACCACTCCAAGCTTTGTATGTCCTAAGAATAGTGAAATATCCTTCTTTTGTGAACCTGTCGAATTCTAATGTATCCATCGTTGTTTCCAAATGCACCATATCCTGTAAGTACCATTGAGCACTAACTGCTAACATTTTCTTGACACTGCTTAAGTGCAAATCTCAATCTCCAATACGTTCTGCTTCGACAAACTGGAGTAAAATAATCACGATCTTCAAATATTGAAGTGTTTCCTTGAATTTCCAAGTTGAACATACTATCATTGGGCCAATATTACAATCGCCCAAAGTAGGAGAATTTTCCTTCCATTTTTCGAACATCATTTTCACTTGTTTCTCAATTTCATCAGTCGCAGTTGTATTGCTTGTTTTCAAAATATTAATTCCTATAGCAGTGAAAGTTAATATGTGAGCACGTAAAGTTCTGCTGAAAGCCCTTCAGACATTTTCTTCACTGATTATGCAGCATATGAAGTAGCCCAAAGATCTTTCAAACCACTCCCATCCATGATAAAGCCAATATATGACATCAATAAATGGAACCCTCCTAATCTCACAGCAATATTCCTAAATTCAGGATTGCACGACTGCACAATGATAGAGTTAGCTTTGAAATAAGGATGCTGATCGAATGTTACAAAAGTTGTTCTACTTTTATTTCTCTTCGTTTCTTCAACTGCATAGAGCAAAGCTGTGTGTAATGTGGTTAAACTGGATGGTGGTGCATTATTGAATGGGAGACAATTAACATGCGACATAATATATGTAACGTCTCGTGATAAAATTTCATGAAAACCCTGCCATGTTGGAATATTTTCTATTTCGAGAGATTTCGCACATAAATACGCAAAATATGATTTTGGAACTTCAGGTTGTACTTTTATATGAAGTTTTGATTTATCAACGAACTCTACACTCTTCAATTCATCAGGATTCGTGTAACTGAATGGTATCAATTATATCTTCTTATGTAAAGCAAAAATAGAAGCAGGTGGCATTTCCATCAGCCTTTTGGAACCTCCTTCATATTCAACATCCTATTCTGGTGTAATGACTTTAATACCCCCCAAACAGTGAAATGTTTCATGACCATCCGACGTATTTACATTGTGATATATGTTATCAAAAACGAATTGAATGAAAGAGTTTGGATGCGTTAATTTTGCAGGTTGCCTAATAACGGAAGCTTCATATAATTGAATATTATGGTATGAAGCCGATACTCCTAATTTACTCGTCTTGTCAATTATCAAACGAGAACCTGTTTTTCTGTAGACATAAGTTCCTACAGCTAACTGAAATTTGGAAATGAATATTCTTGAACGAACAATGGAAATTTTGGAATGTGCTATTGTATCACGTTTCACATCTTTCCTTGCATTACATTTTGAATTTAGTAAATGGAATAGGGGAGTTTTCAAACTTTCCGGAATTTCAGATATAGTGCTATCCAAGAATTTACTTGAGAGGGGATAAATTTCATAGTTATAATCTTGTTTTTTTTTATATCAGCTACAACGATTTGACCAGCTATCCGTAAAATTAAATTTTTTTGATAATTACTGAGAGAATCGGGATTGAAAGCCAATATTTACTAAGCTCCATTATATTGGGAGATTTGTAAAAGAAAACCGGTTGCTTCCCACTATGTTGTTCGATGATAATGACGTTACTATATTTCTCTTTAAATTTTTTTATGAAAGTATTATTGTTGAGAAAGTTTTCCCCCCATAACTAACTGTATAATAATCTGTTCTTGTCAGTATTCAAAATCCCGTCAACGAGTTATTTGAGAAAATGAAATTTTGGTGGGGCAATTATTCATTTCAATGCGTCACCTAAATATCGATTACAAACTAATGAGTTTAAACCCAATGATTACATGTTATTGATATCCCAAGCGAGCTGTTATTCATTCTAATAGACCAAGAATTTCAAATCACACTCTCCAGACAACTTGTGCTGAATCCTACCCTGTTCTAGAACTTCAGATGTCTAGGACCGCTCGCTCGGGTTTGCACTAGGCGCCAAATTTCGAGTTCACTGTTATCGCCGCATTAGAGAAATACCTTAATAATCAATATACAAAATCACTTTCGAGAACCTTAAAGTACATCATTTGGACTAGAATTTTCCGCTCTACAACTTTTGTTTAAAACTTTTTCTTACTAAACCTTCTAATTCATGAAAATATCAAAAAACCGTATTTTTCTTTATATTTTCAAGAATTTTTCAATGTTCCTGAAAATTTTAACACCTGCATTTTTGACCGTATGTTTCTCTCGTTATAACAATCAACATATCAAAAATGCAGCTCTTTCCGAGAAAAAGTGATTTCAGCCCTTCCTTTACTGGACTAGTATATCGCCAGTATGGTCTTATTTCTTTTGAATAATTTACAATGTCGAAGAGCAAATCCGAGCATCTTATCTGACGACGAAAGGATACTATCGATATGCTCGTTAAAATTCAGTTTTGAGTCTAGAATAACCCCAAATAGCGCACAGAGAAATCCTGTCGAAGGTGAAACTGTTCAATTGAATAATGGAAACAATTGAATAATGGAAACTTATGCACCAACTGGTACCAGACCACCAACTAGTTTTCCGAGAGAAACAGTCGGCAACACATCAGGTCCATCGCATCGTGAACACCATCTCAACCAGCCTCGAAGAAATGTTTCTGGACTCATCGCCATAAAGTAATTACATATAGAGTGGAAACTGAGATAGGCAAAGTGGTTCACAATAATAGTTCTTTGCGCCGCCATGGTGTCTCTGGCTTCTCCGATTTTTGCTTTGTTCATACTTTCATAACCTCGTCCTTTCTATTTTGACCCTCGTGGATATAACAAGTGCTTCTGAGTTCTCCAAGTTTTTCGACATTTCTTCTTTCAATATGTCCCAAGAAGTTAAAGAAAAACGCAAATATTGCGTTCCAAAGTGCGACGATAAATTTAGTAAACGCCATCGTTTTCCTAGAGCAGATAAGGAACCAGAATTGTTCAAACTTTGGCTAGAGAATGTTCAGAATCCTTTGTTGATGGTAAAACATCCAAACAAATCCGAAACTTTTATGTTTGTGACAGGCATTTCACGGATGAGGTGAAATTGAGAAGCCAGACAGGCATTTGGAAAAATGCTGTTCCTCAATTGTTTATTCCTGGTAAGATTTGTTTTTGATAATTTCGAACATGTGATATCGTAATTGTAAGAACATTCAATCATTTATTACAGGATCTTATGACCTGAGTCGAAGTGTTGAAGGAGTTTGTGCAGATAGTGATCTACATGAATTTTCAGACACCCCTGCCGTAGTAGATGCCGAAAAGAGCCATGCACCCGAGACTTTTTCCGTCCAAGCTGATGATGGAAGTAGTGGATCAGTAGTAGGAACGTCACGATTTGTTACGCGTTCTGGATGGAAGCTTCATTCCAGGCACTATAGAAGGCAAGCAAAATTCAATGATTCTGAACGTGTTCTTGCTAAGAAATTAATTGAAGAGAGTAGGCGGTTAAAAAGAACACAGAATTGTATTATAGATCATATCTCCCTGTCATGAAAAATAGAATCCTTTGAGTGTTTTCAGTAATTATGATTCGTTATCGAGTTATTGAAGGTGGAAACTTTTAAATGTGATATCATGTTTATTTTTCATAAAACAGAAAAATAGTTTAAAAAAATAAAAAGACAAGCTTATAAAGAATATTGGGTTAAAAACTTGAGAAATAATTTTAAAAATCAATTTTATCAATAGTATATAAAACATACTAGTACAAGAAAGAAGCATGGGGTGTGCTTGGTGCCATAATTTTCGTATATCAAGCGTCCCACGCTTCTTTCCCAATTTTACTAGTATGTTTTATATAATTGTTTGGGCTATTACCATCATCTATTGTGGATGTAATAATTTCCGACGTTTCGATAGACATCTTCTATCTTTATCAAGGAGAAAAGTAAGAACATCAGAAGCTTCTACGAGTACTAGACAGCGACAAATCCAGGTTGGTCCAACATGCTGTAGATGAGAATCATCGTATAAAGTGGGATGAAGCATCAATAATATCCAAAGAAGAAAAACTTGCAAGAAGAAAAATCAAAGAAGCAGCATTTATGAAAATAACACCTGATTCCATAAGTGCTCCATCTATAGATCTGCCAGAAGTTTGGACGCCGATAGTTTGATCCAACTTAAAAAGATCATCATATCACAGATGAGTATATAACATCGTTCATTTTCTTTCAAGACTTCTGTCAATTGACTTTTTGAAAATTGATAATTTTCAAAAGGTTTCTTACTTTTCTCCTTGATAAAGATAGAAGATGTCTATCGAAACGTCGGAAATTATTACATCCACAATAGATGATGGTAATAGCCCAAACAATCATTCAACACGAGCTCCATCATCAACAATATCTCGTCATCAACTAGAAATTCGGTATGGGCCCGAATTGTTTCAAGAAGTTAGAAGTTATGAAAGAACCAGCATAAAATTGGCAAAGGAATGCAACCATCTGACATTCATCCATCTTGCAAGAGATCGAAACCTAATTCCTAAAGGTCTCAGAGTGAAACTTCCTGTCAAAAGTTATAGAGCAGATAGGATTTCAAAACGGACAAGTCAAGCCCTTATGAGAGAAAGAGAGATTCAACAAAGCCAAATTACTTACAACATGCGAGAACCTTAGATGTAGCATTCAATCAAAAACTGATGCTGAAGATTATGAAAATATTCTGGGAGCTATTAAACATAGCTATGAAAGAATATATGAACAACAAAAACAAGTCCAAAAAAGGAAAATGGAGAAACTTATGAAGGAGTCAAGAAAATATGAACCCTTAGATCATTCAAAAACCGTGATCAATTTATCTAATAAGATCTTAAGTGAAGATCAGATATCTCTCCTCAACAAGGGTCTCAAGTTCTCTATAGCCCCTAAGACGATACCAAAAATTGAAATCATGTTGGCGGCAGAAGAAACTGCACAAAAAATTCGAGAACCTGAAAAAGCCGAAGAGTACAGATGGAAAATCAGAACCTTGTTAGACAGGAATAACAAAACACCTCTACCCAATATAAATAAAGCTGAACAGAGGGCATTAAAAGATCTTAACTCGGATAGTTCCATAAAGATACTTCCAGCAGACAAAGGAAACGCCACTGTAATTCTAGATGTTGGCTCTTATAATCAAAAAATCAATGAATAATTAGAAGCAGGAAAATACAAAAAACTGAAAAAGGACCCTACCACCACAGTTGAAAACAAGATTTACAAAATCCTTTATAAATATCGAAATGAATTTCCAAATCAATTCATTAGATCAAGACTTACACCTCACTTCAGTAAACCACCACATTTATATGGTCTACCAAAAATACACAAAGCAAATATTCCTCTAAGACCAATTGTGAGTTCAAGAAATTCAACATGCCACCAATTGGCTAAATTTCTGCTGAATATTATATCACCATTAAAAAGTAATTCAACATCGATGATAAGAAACACGAAACACTTCATAGAAATAATGAAACATCAAGAAATCATGGAAGAAGACGTTATGGTCAGCTTCGACATTACCAGTTTGTCCACTAATATTCCGACAGATAAAACACTTATCATAGTTAGGAAAAAGCTTGAAGAAGATCAAACCCTTAGTGAAAGAACTACACAAAGCGTGAATGCAATTATGGAAATGCTTTCTATTTGTATTGAAACAACATATTTCCAATTTGAAGACATCTTTTATCAACAAGAATTCGGAATGGCCATGGGTTCACCACTATCACCAATTTTAGCTGATTTATATATGGAAATTTTCGAACAGAAAGCATTAGAAAAATATGTACTTAAACCCAAACTGTGGAAAAGATATGTAGATGATACTTTCATTATTTGGCAACATGGAAGAGACACTATAGATGGATTCCTTCGATATCTAAACAATCAAGAGGAATCAATTAAATTCACAATTGAAATCGAGAAAGACAGACAACTTCCATTCTTAGATGTACTCGTACATAAACAAAATGGAATCCCAAGAAC
>JARTUT010000967.1:0-83263 GCA_030674115.1 Micraspis discolor | reverse complement strand
CCGCTTCATGCGCCGACAAAGGGATTGAGAACATGATGAAAGGACCGCTCGCCATAAAGCTGTCACATAAAAAAAACGATTAATGGGACATAAGAGGGACCGCTACGATCGTTCTGGAATGTGAAGCATCTTTCTAGTAACTTCTAGAAAAACAGCACTGGATATAAATGACTGAAGCCGATTCATGGATTCATTGATGGATAGAGCTTGCCGACGGGTAAACAGGTGTTCCTAGTGAAATTCTGTAGGTAAATTGTGTGTATAAATTATTGATAATTGTTAATCAAGTGTGAATATAAATTAGTTTGAAGAGGACTTGTATTGTTTTCGTACTTCGCTGAGGAAAAACGTAACGATATCTTTTTTAGAACTATGGCATCGATTTGGAATGAAATACCAGTATTGAAATGCGGAGATTGATGGTCATATCTTGACTACGAAAACCAATTTTTTTAAGAAATCGCTGTGATATGAATGAGGTCATGCTACCTGAATCAAAACACAACTACATTTTTAAAATGACCGAAATTATCTAGAACATTGATAGTTGCGGTGCCGGTAGAACACCAGAAGTTGAAGAAATCAATCCTGCATTAATGGAAGGAAATTGATTGGGTTTGACCGAGGAAGTTGAATCGATAGCATTAGCAGAAGCATTTTTCGAATTTTGAATATTTGACATATCTGATTGATTAACATGAAAAAAGCGTATGATGTAGTTGATGACAAGTAGTACAAGTGTTTTAGAGCTACAATTAGAGGTTGCGTGTTTATTAAGACAATTAACACACAATTTATCTCGCTGAAATAATTTTAATCTTTGATGAGTACACTGAGCAACTTAGGGCACTTGTATATCAAATGATTTGATTGACATAAATGACAAGCTACAGATGATAATTTTAACGTTTGTGTCATAAACGTTGAAGCAGAAGAGATTTTCGCATGTATGTTTTTTCGTATGATTTTAGAAGGCTTCCCTAAATTAACATTATCCAACACATGATACTGTTTAGATAGAAAATCATGAAGTTCTTAGTAACTAGGAATATTTGATGAGTTGTGAAAAAGCACGAAACGAGAGCGCATGAAATAGATAGAAAAGAGAGAGAAAAATGACTTTATTGAAACTAATCAAGGGCTAACGACCGAGGTCTTCCTGCCCATGTACAATTTGTATTTATAACATTAGTGGTATATGAAATGTATGCAAGTCTGTGTTCTATAGAATGTTTGGAAATCTAAAGTTAGTTAAGTAGATATTGAATTATAGTTTGTTCCGGTAGTTTCCTTTTGGGTCTTTCAAGATGAGATGTCCTATGTATTAGTGGTTCCATTGTATCAATGTTATGCTGTTGACTGATGAATTTCTTGTTTAGTTTCAGTATTCTGCTGCTTATTGGTTCTATTCCTGCTTTTTCGTAAAGATATTCGTTGGCCGTGTTATGCAGTGTATTGTTCGGATGTCTCATTTCAGTGACCTTTCGCAGACTGGTTCGTTCGGCCACCTCAATCGTTTTAGTCACACTTTTGTTGCATTGTCCAAGGCTTTGATGCCCATATTCCAGAAGAGGTCTGCTGATCATCATGTATATTTGGCTGGCTGTCTTTATGCTAATACCTTCGTTCTTGTATATTAATTTTCTGAATTGGATAGCTCTGTTGATAGTAGCCTGTTTAGTCGATTTAACATGCATTTAGAAGTTCAATTTATGATCAATTGTCATCCCAAGATATCTGCAATTTGTGCTTGGATTCAGGATGGTGTTGTCCAAGGATATAGTCGGTGAGTTTTGGTTGCTTTCATGATGGAATAGCAAAAATTTTGATTTTTTTGGTTGATTTTTATTCTCCACTTTTTCATCCATATAACTATTATGTTCTTCAATTGTTCTAATCTGTTCATTGTATCTTGTGTAAATTTTTAGCATGGGCCATGAGTGTGGTGTCATCTGCAAACTGTAATATATAACTCATCTTGTTTGTAGGATCTTCTGGTAAGATATCCAAGCAATATAATTTGTATAGAAATGGCGAGAGAGGTGAGCCCTGAGGAAGTCCTTGTTTGGGCGTGGTTTGCCAGAGAGTGAGTTCTTGACTTTTACCTGAATTTCCCTGTCTGCGAGAAATTCACCAATCAACCTAGTGATATATAGGACAGCCCAGTCCATGCAGCTTGTAGATTAGTCCAGCATGCCAGACACTGCTTTCTGTATGTCCATAAATATTGCTGCAGTATGATTTCCCTCTTTTCTTTCAAATTGTACATTCTGGGTGAGTATGACTAATGGATGGATAGTTGATGTTTTATGTTTGAAACCAAATTGGAACTTGGGAATTTTGTCGTTTAGCACTTTCATCATCCTGGATTTGATTATCTTCTCGAGTTCTTTCCAATTACAGGAAGTAGAGTAATTGGTCTATAGTTTTCTAGCTGCTTGGTATCGGCTCTTGAATTAGGAATTGTGATTAATAGACCTCTTTTCCAACTCTCATTGGAAACTTGACTTCCTGACACAATAGTTATAGATTCAATTATTTCGAGATGTATTGGTAGATCCAACCGTTTTAGAATGCTTCTGGGAATATTGTCATGCCCAGGAGCCGTGTTCTACCATGATTGAGGGCTTCAAAATATTCATTTTGGTCAATGGGTACGATATCAACTTTATTTCTTAATGTAGGAAACTTTTTCCTGTACCAATCTTCAATGAGTTCCTTGTGTTGGACATCGAAGGATGGATCCTCACTCACTTCAAAAATCTTCTGAAAGTATGCTGAGAAGGCATCGGCTATTTCCTGGTCGTTGGTAACTGATTTTCCATTCTTTTCAATTGGTTCCGTGATGTTGTGAGAGTTATATTTTGAGAGCTTTTTGATCGTTTTCCAGTAAGTTTTCCCTTCAGGTTTTCAATTTCTTTGCAAGCTTCTAAGTATTTATGGGATCGATAGTCGCCTATAAACTTATGGATATCCTTATTAAGCACATTATATTTCTTCTTTAGATTGGGGTCGCTGTTTCCTCGGATTTCTCGATATAACTGTTTTTGATCTTTATGAGTTTCAATATGTATGGTGGAATTTTCTGGTTGTGATATCCAACTGAGATTTTTGGTGATTGTTTCAGTATTGTGTCCGAGAGTTTTCTGTGAACCATGTGATATAATCAGGGGTTATAGGTGTTTCTGGTTTTATAATTTCACACATTTTTGCATTCACCGTCTTCACTCTGTATAATGTGAAGTAATATTTAGTTTCCATCGAGTATAACATGGGGATACAGTCAAGATCTAGGGAAAATTCTATTACAAGCTGGTTAGATCCCAAGTCTGGAGTCAATTCAATATTTTTTTATGTTTTTAATATGTTCTTGGTACAGAATAATCTATCAGGGAGTACTGTCTTGATTATTTTCCATCAGAAAGGTAGGTGGAGTTCTTATTTCTACAAAGTCAGAGTTTCTGGAAAAATTTCTGAGTTGTTTTTTCCTTTGATTGTTAATGTTGAAATCTCCTATTATGATGGAATACTTGAATTGAGACGCTTTCACTAACAGACTATCTTCAATACCATTATTAACAAAGTCCCATAAATCATTTGAATTCAACTTGAGCAATGCTCTCTTATTTTCTTCTATTCTCAATTTTTGACCAATATGCAACCGATAAATGTCTGCTATACCAATAACCGAATTATGATAAGTGAAAAAATCTTGGTTAATTTAATTAATATCACCCACTGAAACATCCAACAAAGAAAACAAATCAGTGTCAGTTATTGCACGTATCGCAATTTGAAAAATATCATCCAAAGTGTTGAATTCAGTTTGACGTAAATTAATATTTCTCCTCAATTCATCTGCCATAATGAAATTAAATTACAATAGGTAGTGAAATTAGAAATTCAATAATTATATTCAGTTTCCCTCAAGATTCTTTGAATCTTCTGTAGAAATGAAATAAATTATGAATTGAATGAAAGTATATTTTACCACTTGAAAAGTGTAAATATAAACAAAGCTAAATATCAACAAAGAAGCTATGCGCTACGTAATGTTGCATAGGTCAGAAAGAGTTGACACAAAGATAGATGTATGCTATCTGAACGTACGTCTCAACTTGAACTGTTTTCAGTTCGACTATTTTGGAATATAACAGATGTGGACCGTATAGAAAAAAAATGTTTTTTTTTCAACTAGAATACAACGCAATGAAAATAAAATAGAACCAAAATCACACTCAATATCAATTATCCGTGCTCGAATTGGACCAAATGTTTGGGGGGTGATTTTAGTGGACTGTATTTAAAAAGATGTTTAAAATGAAATTATTCAAATTCTACCCTTCTCTGCTGGTTCTGAGTGGTTCTTTCGGGTCTTAGTTCACTGAGTTGTTGCGCTGACGAATCTCTGGCCAGAGTAGAACGCACTATAAGCACTAGAGCACAAGTCTTCAATTGTTTGTATGAAATGTAATTGCAAGATGAAAATGGTAGAATTAGAGAAATTTGAAATTTGTAATGAATAGAATGAAATAAAATGAAACTATCATGGTAGAAATTATCATGAGTCCGAAGTAGCGTGAATTGAATTGTTGATATATTTCCGCGCACACATGTGTTCATTTTAAACTGCGAGATTTGAAGCTATACAGGGTCATTCACGAGGAACCTCACCCATATTTATACGAGAAACTACTGGACATATTTTCATGAAATTCAGCACTTATAAGTATTTCACGATGGTGATGAAATCTAAAATATTTTCAGGACATGAGCACCTCCGGATTTTCCGGAAATGACGTCAACTTCCGTTTTTCAAATTAGAACACCTTTTTCTTATTACAGAAATAGATCCCTTTGAAAATTTCAAGTTACTTTGATGTAACATTTTTCAGTTTTGTTTGGAAAATTCTCTCTGAGCGGGAAAATTCGAAAAAAAAATCGAAAATAGAGCTCCGCTGAAACAAGAATAACTTCGAGGTTTTTGGATGGAGAATTTTCATTTTTGAAATTTTTCAAGATGTAAGATTGATTTATGCACTCTGAAAATCGAAATCGCGATTCATGATACAAGAGGTGAAAAAATCGCTTTCAAAGTTAGGGATGACAAAATCGTGGAAATCAATTTTTTCGAATAAGAATCCCATTTTTTATGGCAGATATTGAATCTACGTTAAAAAATTATGTGAGTGTATGCATCACACCTTTGCCCTAAAGTGGATATTTTCTGAGTTATTCTCAAAAAACTGTTTTTCGTCTTGAATTTTCAGCTATTTCTTTTCCCTTCAAGCCAATAAAATGAAATTTTCAGGAACTATTATTTGAACCATGCTGTAGATTTTTCACCCCTTCTTGAAACCGACTTCAAGTTACAATTAGGAGAACCCTCTCTCGCAGTTATAACTAGAGAAGATGCTCAAAGTTTTGACCGTTAATTTCTAGACATTTATTTATACGTCTCAGGAATGCTTCGTGCGTTGCACTTCTTATTTCATCGGGAGGAACAGATCTGCAAAAGTGTTTGAAAACCAAATTGAGTTTCAAAGCTATGAATCTAAAAATCTAAACAAACCTGAACGCATTTCTGACTCGTTCTATGCAGTCCTCTTTATCAGTCAAGGGAGTTGAGTAGACAATATTTTTTATCCTACCCCAAACATAATAGTCTAAAGAAGTTAAATCGGGAGAACGTGGTGGCCAAAGATGTGGACCATTGTTCGCCAACCATCGATCTTCAAATAACCTGTATAGGATATTTGACATATTGAGTGAATTGTGTGGAGGCGCGCCATCTTGTTGATACCATAAGTCATTATGGTTCTGTACTAGCGGCTTAATTATTTGAGTCAATATGTCAGAATATCTATCTCCTAGAGGGAGAACATTCTTTAAATAATGCAAACATGTGTAGTGTTCTATCTTACCAGTTAAAGTCACATCATAAATGTGAACATCGAGAATTGCATTATTTTTGATGGCGCAAAAAACATTGAAACTCCAGGTCTCTTGAAAGTTCCATTGTCTGAAGAGGTGGATGTTCTCTTTATCCCAATACTGACTGTTATGCCTATTGAAAGAACCATTCTTTGTGAATTTAGATTCATCTGTCCAAATTATACAGTCCAAAAAGTCTTCATTCTCTTAAAATCGAATCATCATGGCACGACACGGCCTTTGAAATCAAATGAAAAAGAAAGAGAAATTAATAATGAAATTCCGGTGAGAAAAAATGACTGAATACGAAATGTTGGAGTATCGACGATTGCCTACCTGGTTTTATAGCACGGCTGAACGTGTCACTCACGAGCCAGAACAGTCACTTTTTCACCAGAGTTCTAATTTGTAGAAATTAACGAGAAAAATTGCGAAGAAACGAAGAAAAGTCTTGCACTGCATCGAACGAGCGTCGACGTGTGTATTCGAATTACTACTACGTACTTCCTTCGTCTGGCACTGTCATATAACTCCAACATATGTTACGCGTCCATAGTGAAAGAAATGAACATACGTGGGCCGCACAGAAACGAGCAAGCATTTTGGAACAGAAAATAAATGAACTTAACAAACAATAACGAGTTGCAGTAACACATCATAGCTTCGCAAAACTCTGTTTTTCTGACGAAATCAGTTTCCTTCAAATGCTGTACCCTAATGAATTCATATGGATGCATTTTATGTTTTTTTAATATTCTCCAAACACTCGATTGAGATAATCCCAAAGCAATCTTGGCATCTTTGAGAGAATTTTGAGGATTCACACGAAAATATGCAAGAACTGTAATTTCGTTGTTCTCATCTTCTACTACACTTTTTTCTTAACGTAAGATCCAACATTCCTCAAGTTTGTCATGATTCTGTTAATGGTATCTCTTGTTGGTCTGGGTCGGTCAGGAAACCTCTCAATGAACGGTCTAATCGTTCTACAACTTTATTAAATTCTCCATGAAGTAGAATGAGATTTAACTAATCTTCATTGGTAAAATTAGGCATAGTGATCGATTTTATAACTCAATACGAATCATCACCAAATTAATAGTAAACACAAAATGCTACTGAATAAAGAAGAATTTGGCAGATGTAATTAATGATATCTATCATTAAAAAAAGAATGTAAAACATGGTAAGTTTTGCATATGGTTCATAAGGAATTATTTATTTATCACTGGAGAGAAAACCGATGGCCGATTAGTTGAAATTAAGAGGTTTCCGATACAAATTCTAATCCAAATTCGCCATCTATGTAGGAACAACCTGTAACTTTTTCTCTTGCATATTAGGGTAGTAAAATCTAAAACATGGTTTTAGTAACAGTTCCTGAAAATTTCATCTTTTTTGGCGTGAAGGGAAAAGCAATAGCTGAAAATTCAAGACGAAAATATCCACTGTAGGGCAAGTGTGTGATGCATACACTCACATTATTTTTAACGTAGATTCAATATCTGCTGTAAAAAAATGGCTTTCTAATTTGAAAAAATTGATTTTTCACGATTTTGTCATCCCTTACTTTGAAAGTGATTTTTCACCCCTGTATCATGAATCGCGATCTCGATTTTCAAAGTAGATACAACAATCTTTTACATCTTGAAAAATCCCAAAAATGAAAATTTTCCATCCAAAAACCTCTTTATTTATTTTTATTTCATTTTAGTTATTCTTGTTTCAGCGGAGCTCTATTTTCGATTTTCTTTTCGAATATTTCCTGCTCAGAGAGAATTTTCCAACCTGAACTGAAAAATGTTACATCAAAATAATTTGAAATTTTTAAGGGATCTTTTTCTGCAATGAAAAAATGGTGTTCTGATTTGAAAAACAGAAGTTGACGTCATTTCCGGAAAACCGAAGGTGCTCATGTCTTGAAAATATTTTAGATTTCATCAGCATCGTGAAATACTTATAAGTGCTTAATTTCATGAAAATACGTTCAGTAGTTTCCCGTATAAATATGGTTGAAGTTCCTAGTGAAAGACCCTGTATAGAGGGTGAAAACTAATTGACATTGAGTGAAATTTAAGTATTATGACGATGAATAAATTTGAAAAAAATGAATTCTGAATGAAATGAAATACAAAAATTATTATCCACTTAGCGAAGTCGCAACAAGTTGGTTGCTATGTTCTTAAGCTTCTGATGATAATTTTTTCTGGAAGTTTTCTACTTCTGTGCTGACATATGGGACTCTTGAGTCCTCATGGATGGTGTGGTTGGAGACATACCAAGGGACATTAACCAATGAAAGTAGTAGATACTTTTGATTGTAGTCTTTGGATAATTTGAATATTTGATATATTAGCGCAACCTCAAAACTGGATGTCGTAAGTCCATAGTAGTTTGATGATTGCCTTGTAGATGTGTAATTCATTTTGGAGGTTCAATTTGGACTCCCGGCCTTTTTATTAGACAATACATTTTTTCGGAATTTCAGATTTATTTCATTCTTCTTAGCATTGATATGTTGACGCAAAATGAGGCGCTGGTCTAAATGTATGCCGAGATATTCTGCTTTGGTATCAACTGGTATTTCCTTCTCGAATATTTTGAAAAGAAGTACATGTATTTCTCCTTGTATTAAATATTACTTCAACTGATTTAGCCTCATTGATGCTGAGTCGCCAATTTCGATGCCACTGTTCAAAGTCATCCAGGAGTTCTTTTAATTGTTTGGGAGCCGTTTAGGCTTTTTCATCAGATGCAAGTAACTTTAAATCGTCTGCAATACATGCTATGTTGGTGTTTTCATTTCCAGTATGTCTTAAGTATAGATGATAAATAAATGTGGCCCCAAAATACTTCCTTGTGGGACTCCGGGTTTGATTTTGGAAGGATTGGATATTTATCCCCATATTCCACAGCAAAATAACGATCTGCTAGAGTAGACTTCAGAGCATGGTTTATAGAGTTGTTGTTTGAGTTCGCATAGAAATCCGTTGTGCCAAACATTGACTAATGAAAAATACACATAATGAATTGTTTTTTCAAATTTTTAAACAGTTCTTTTATCTTCAAGTTTTAATCATACTGTAGGAGGTTACAATCGCGATATTGATGAACAGTATGTTTCTAAATTCAGAAAATAATTGTTTGACTTCTATTAAGAACAATTTCTCGTAATCTGTTGGTTTATTATTGGGTAATCTTGTTATGCGCTCACATACCTGAATGAAAATTTTCAAATTTTACTAGTAGATATTTTTCGTAATTATAATTCAAATTTTCTTCGGCGTCATGTTATGGGAATGCTGATTTGAACGTTATATCTTGAATAAAGAAATTTTAAGTTCATATCAATAAAGCCCTGCTAATGTAAGGATGTTGTTTTCTTGGAAATGATTTCTACAGAATTACGAGTATTTGATGCTCAGTATGGTTCTAGGAGTATATTATTGCATGAGTAAATCATTGATTTCTCCTCCATTTCCGCAGAAAATCATTCCAAATCTTAATAGGTATACAATGAAAATTTGGGAATTACACGGTTTTCAGTATGTTCCGGTTGCAATTCGAAACTCGCCAAATGTCGAGCTCAAAGTTGTTATACTGAAGGTTATCATCTTTAATCACACCTAAAAATAAGTTCAACACCACAATTTTTATGATTTCGCTTGCAAATTGGATTTTTTGACGTGAATGTATACATTTAATTTGTTTCTCTCTTGAACTATAATATACTAGTAAGCGGGTAGATCAATAGGCCCGTAGATCCATAGGCCTGTAGTTCAATAGGCCAGTAGTTCAATTGGCCCATGGATCAATATAGACCATAGATCAATATAGACCGCAGATCAATAGGACCCATACATCAATGAAGCGCGCAGAAACACGAAACACGTCAAATTACCCGTTGAAAGCGAAAAAGCTAGAAAGAACTGGAAAAAACACGGAGAAACGCGAAAAAAACCGAAGTTATACGAAAGAAACCGAAATTACACGAAACAACGCGAGAAAACACGAAAGAACACCAAGTAACACAAAAACCTGAAAAAAACCCGAAACACAAAAGTAGTTGTAAATTGCACACCCCGTATATCACCCGACCGTAAACTTATTGTAAATTGCACACCCTGTATGACATTTTATCGAAATCCGCTCCCATTCGCGAGAAAACTTGAAGGAGAATGCATATGAGACACTCTGTATACAATTGATTAGCAGTGAAAAAAAAAACCAAAAGAATATCGTTGTTACTCCATCTATTCGAGTTCAGTAATTACCACGAAGGAAGTATCAAAATTATTCTATGGAGCTCCTATGTAACACCCCGTATATGTTTCGAAGATAATTTTTCCGTAAAAAAACCCGAAGGAACACAAACAACTTGAAAAAACTTGAGAGCGCGCAAAAAAAAACAGAAGAACTTGTAAAGTGCTCACTCAGTATATCACCCGATCGCAAATTCATTGTAAATCGCACACCCTGTATGACATTTTACCGAAATTAGCTTTCACACGTGAAAAAACATGATGAAAAATGCATATGGGACACCCAGTATATAATTGATTTGCAGTGGGTGCTTTCATCATAAGAAACAAACCGAAAGAATATCGTTTTAACTCTATCGTTTCAAGTTCGGTGCATTCCACGAAGAAAGAACCCGACGAAACACGGAAAAACTTGAAAGAACCCGACGAAACACGGAAAAACTTGAAAGAACCCGAAGTACCACGAATGAACGAAAAATATCCAAAGGAACCAAAAAACCCGAAGGAGCACAAAATCACCGAAAGCGTGCAAAAATAATGAAAAAACTTTTAAATTGCACGCCCTGTATATCTATCGATCGCGAAATCATTGTTAATGGCACACCCTGTATGAGATTTCATTGAATTAAGCTCCCTTACGCGGAAAAGCACAAAAGCTGGAGAAAAACTCTGGTGAATGTCAGCGCTACTCAGATCTGACACCCTATATATGAATCGAATATATTTTATCGAATTAAGATCCAAAACTCCCCGAAACAACACAAAAACTCGAATTTGCGCAAAAAAATCAAATTAACTTGTAAATTGCACACCCCGTATGTCACCCGATCGCAAATTCATTGTGAATCGCACACCCTGTATGACATTATACCGAAATCAGCTCCCATTCGCGAGAGAACTTGAAGAAAAATGCATATGGGACACCCCGTATATAATTGATTCGCAGTGGGTGCTTTCTTCATAAAAAACAAACCGAAAGAATATCGTTTATAACTCTATCGTTTCGAGTTTAGTGCATTCCACCAAGAAAGAAACCGACCAAATACGAAAAAACGCGGAAAACATGATAGAACCCTAAGTAACACGAAATCTCTCGAAGAAAGAATCTGGTGAAAATCAGTGCTTTCCATAAGCACAACCTGTATAGCGATTTTTTCGAGATAGCACAACCTGTATAGCGATTCATCGCGATCTGTGTGCATTCTTCAAGGACGAAAATGAATTAGCGCGAAAATAGAGCCTGAAATGACGATTTTCAAACGCATATTTGAGGTGTTTTTCTTGCGATTCACGAAAAGTGGTAGGTATCTAGAGATTCGGAATCTCCTGTAGATTCTTAATCGAGCACTTGGAAGGCCTGAAAATCTTCGACCGCCCATATCGAGCGAAAAATTGATGCCGTATTTTCAAATTTGGAGTTCGCGTTCGGCTATCATCGGAATCGTATGAAAATTCTGACATTTTGCCTCATTTCACCGTAAAAATTGCCGAATTTGGAATGAAGAATTCGCGGCCTTATCTAGCTACTTGGATATGAAAATTGGTACCCAGAGATGGGAATTTCCTCAAGTTTCATTTTCTACCGCCGAAAATGCGTTTAGAGGCTCGAGGGGCCCGCACTGAGCGAAAGCATCATGGGTGATTTTGACGTTTCGCGGGCTGGCGAAACTAAAATTGCCGTTTACTTACGGGATTTTAGCCTAGAAATACAGGGCTCCGGAGTTCTAATGGGTTCTAAGAAACCGGACGTCCTCGCTCTCGGAATATGTGGCGAGTCCGGGACGCTGGGCGTTTCGGCTTCGGAGCCTATTTCCATTTTTCTGAGGCACTTTAGGCGATTTCGCGAAAAACGTCATTTTCGCGATTTTCTTTCGAAAATTTCGGGCACTTTAAGAGCGCCCGGGCGGGTTTCGGGGTCGCTTCTCCTAGAAGAGGATACGCCTTTTCGATCTGTTTTAAGATTCCCTCTGGAGCGGCCCTGCGGGCTGCCTCGAAAGCTACGCTTTCCGGGTCCCTAACGGGACCACCTGTCAAAATTTTCTCTGGTCCCCGATCTTATTACTTTATTATATAGACTAGTAAACGGGTAGATCAATAGGCCCCTGGATCAATATAGACCATAGATCATAAGGGACCATAGATCAATATAGACCATAGATCAATATAGACCACAGATCAATAGGGCCCATACATCAATGAAGCGCGCAGAAACACTAAACACGTCAAAATACCCGTTGAAAGCGAAAAAACTTGAAAGAACTGGAAAAAACACGAAGAAACGCGAAAGAATCCGAAGAAACACGAAAGAAACCGAAGTTACACGAAACAAACCGAAATTACACGAAACAACGCTAGAAAACACGAAAGAACCCCAAAGCAACACAAATAATCCAAAGGAACCTGAAAAAATCCCGAGAGAATACATATAACTTGAAAGCGCGCAAAAAAACTCGAAGTCACGCGAAACACCCCGGAGAAATATAAAACCGAAAGCGCGCAAAAAACAAAAGTACTTGTAAATTGCACACCCCGTATATCACCCGATCGTAAACTCATTGTAAATTGCACACCCTGTATGACGTTTTATCGAAATCAGCAAAATAACTTGTAAATTGCACACCCCGTATATCACATGATCGTAAATTAATTTTAAATCGCACACCCTGTATGCCATTTTATCGAAATTAGAGCCCATACGCGAAAAAACCTGAAGAAAAATGCATTTGGGACACCCACTCTATAATTGATTCGCAGTGGGTGCTTTTCCATAAAAATTCAGACGGAAAATCTCTCGAAGAAAGAATCTGGTGAAAATCAGTGCTTTCCATAAGCACAGCCTGTATAGCGATTTTTTCGAGATAGCACAGCCTGTATAGCGATTCATCGCGATCTGTGTTCATTCTTCAAGGACGAAAATGAATTGGCGCGAAAATAGAGCCTGAAATGACGATTTTCAAACGCATATTTGAGGTGTTTTTTCTTAAGAGTCTTGAATCGCGGGTGGTATCTAGAGATTCGGAATCTCCTGTAGATTCTTATCCGAGTGCTCGGAGGGTGGAAAAAATCTTCCACCGCCCATATCCAGCGAAAAATCGATGCCGTATTTTCAAATTTGGAGCTCGCGTTCGGCTATCATCGGAATCGTATGAGAAACTATGACACTTCTGATCGAAATATCGAGTAAATTGCCGAATTTGGAATGAAGAATTCGCGGCCTTATATCGCTACTTGGATATGAAAATTGGTACCTGGAGATGGGGAATTTCCTCAAGTTTCATTTTCTACCGCCGAAAATGCGTTTAGAGGCTTGTAGCGCATGCACGAATCGAAAGCATCATGGGTCATTTTGACGTTTCGCGGGGCTGGCGAAACTAAGAATTGCCGTTTTACTTACGAAATTTTAGCCTAGAAATAGGGGGGCTCCGGAATTCTAATGGGTTCTAAGGAAACCGGACGTCCTCGCTCTCGGAATATGTGGCGAGTCCTGGACGCTGGGCGTTTCGGCTTCGGAGCCTATTTCCTTTTTCCGGTGCACTTTTGGCGATTTCGCGAAAAACGTCATTTTCGCGATTTTCGTTTGAAAATTTCGGGCACTTTTAAGAGCGCCCGAGGGGTTTTCGGGGTCGCTTCTCCTAGAAGAGGATACGCCTTTTCGATCTGTTTTAAGATTGCCCCGGGTTCGGCCCTGCGGGCCTCACGCTCGGCTACGCCTCGCGGGTCCCCGACGGGACCACCTGTCAAAATTTTCTCTGGTTCCCGATCTTATCATTTTAATATATTAGACTAGTAAGCGGGTAGATCAATAGGCCCATGGATCAATATAGACCATAGATCATAATGGACCATAGATCAATATAGACCATAGATCAATATAAACCATAGATCAATAGGGCCCATATATCAATGAATCGCGCAGAAACACGAAACACGTCAAAATACCCGTTGAAAGCGAAAAACATGAAAGAACTGAAAAACGCGAAGAAACGCGAAAAAACACGGAAGAATCCGAAGAAACACGAAAGAAACCGAAGTTACACTAAAGAAACCGAAATTACACGAAACAACGCGAGAGAACACGAAAGTACCCCAAGTAACACAAATAATCCAAAGGAACCTGAAAAAACCCGAACGAATACATATAACTTGAAAGCGCACAAAAAAAAACTTGAAGTCACGCGAAACAACCCGGAGAAATACAAAAACCGAAAGCGCGCAAAAATCAAAAGTACTTGTAAATTGCACACCCCGTATATCACCCGAACGTAAACTCATTGTAAATTGCACACCCTTTATGACATTTTTTATCGAAATCAGCAAAATAACTTGTAAATTGCACACCCCATATATCACATGATCGCAAATTCATTGTAATTCGCACACCCTGTAAGACATTTTATCGAAAGTAGATCCCACTCTCTAATTGGTTCGCAGTGGGTGCTTTTTCCATAAAAAATTCAGACGGAAAATCTCTCGAAGAAAGAATCTGGTGAAAATCAGTGCTTTCCATAAGCACAGCCTGTATAGCGATTTTTTCGAGATAGCACAGCCTGTATAGCGATTCATCGCGATCTGTGTTCATTCTTCAAGGACGAAAATGAATTGGCGCGAAAATAGAGCCTGAAATGACGATTTTCAAACGCATATTTGAGGTGTTTTTCTTAAGAGTCTTGAATCGCGGGTGGTATCTAGAGATTCGGAATCTCCTGTAGATTCTTATTCGAGTGCTCGGAAGGTGGAAAAAACTTCCACCGCCCATATCCAGCGAAAAATCGATGCCGTATTTTCAAATTTGGAGCTCGCGTTCGGCTATCATCGGAATCGTATGAGAAACTGTGACACTTCTGGTCGAAATATCGAGTAAATTGCCGAATTTGGAATGAAGAATTCGCGGCCTTATATCGCTACTTGATATGAAAATTGGTACCTGGAGAAGGGGAATTTCCTCAAGTTTCATTTTCTACCGCCGAAAATGCGTTTAGAGGCTTGTAGCGCATGCACGAATCGAAAGCATCATGGGTCATTTTGACGTTTCGCGGGGCTGGCGAAACTAAAATTGCCGTTTTACTTACGGGATTTTAGCCTAGAAATAGGGAGGCTCCGGAGTTCTAATGGGTTCTAAGGAAACCGGACGTCCTCGCTCTCGGAATATGTGGCGAGCCCGGGACGCTGGGCGTTTCGGCTTCGGAGCCTATTTCCTTTTTCCGGGGCACTTTTGGCGATTTCGCGAAGAACGTCATTTTCGCGATTTTCGTTTGAAAATTCCTGGCACTTTAAGAGCGCCCGGGGGTTTCGGGGTCGCTTCTCCTAGAAGAGGATACGCCTTTCGATCTGTTTTAAGATTGCCCCGGGTTCGGCCCTGCAGGGCTCCTCACGCTCGGCTACGCCTCGCGGGTCCCTAACGGGACCACCTGTCAAAATTTTCTCTGGTCCCCGATCTTATCATTTTAATATAATAGACTAGTAAGCGGGTAGATCAATAGGCCCATGGATCAATATAGACCATAGATCATAAGGGACCATAGATCAATATAGACCATAGATCAATATAGACCACAGATCAATAGGGCCCATACATCAATGAAGCGCGCAGAAACATTAAACACGTCAAAATACCCGTTGAAAGCGAAAAAACTTGAAAGAACTGGAAAAAACACGAAGAAACGCGAAAAACGAAAGAATCCGAAGAAACACGAAAGAAACCGAAGTTACACGAAAGAAACCGAAATTACACGAAACAACGCGAGAAAACACGAAAGAACCCCAAGCAACACAAATAATCCAAAGGAACCTGAAAATCCCGAGAGAATACATATAACTTGAAAGCGCGCAAAAAAACTCGAAGTCACGCGAAACACCCCGGAGAAATATAAAAACCGAAAGTGCGCAAAAACAAAAAGTACTTGTAAATTGCACACCCTGTATATCACCCGATCGTAAACTCATTGTAAATTGCACACCCTGTATGACGTTTTATCGAAATCAGCAAAATAACTTGTAAATTGCACACCCTGTATATCACATGATCGTAAATTAATTGTAAATTGCACACCCTGTATGCCATTTTATCGAAATTAGAGCCCATACGCGAAAAAACCTGAAGAAAATGCATTTGGGACACCCACTCTATAATTGATTCGCAGTGGGTGCTTTTTCCATAAAATATTCAGACGGAAAATCTCTCGAAGAAAGAATCTGGTGAAAATCAGTGCTTTCCATAAGCACAGCCTGTATAGCGATTTTTTCGAGATAGCACAGCCTGTATAGCGATTCATCGCGATCTGTGTGCATTCTTCAAGGACGAAAATGAATTAGCGCGAAAATAGAGCCTGAAATGACGATTTTCAAACGCATATTTGAGGTGTTTTTCTCGCGATTCGTGAAACGTGAGTGGTCTCTAGAGATTCGGAATCTCCTGTAGATTCTTAATCGAGCATTTGGAAGGCCTGAAAATCTTCGACCGCCCATATCGAGCGAAAAATTGATGCCGTATTTTCAAATTTGGAGCTCGCGTTCGGCTATCATCGGAATCGTATGATAAAATATGACACTTGTCCTCGAATTATCGAGAAAATTGCCGAATTTGGAATGAATATCCCCGGCCTTGACTCGCTACTTGGATGTGGAAATTGGTACCCAGAGATGGGAAATTTCACGTAGATTCGTTTTCTACCGATCGCGGGGCGATTTATATCGTTTTCGACCGGCACGGAGGGAAAAACGTAGGTGTGGTTTTTGACGCTTCAGGAAGTCGCGAGTCTAAAAATTGCCGTTTTATATGCATAATTTTCGTATAGATTTCGAGGGCTCCGCGGTCCGTACCGGTACCACATTATGAGGAATGTCTTTTTCTTGAAAAAGCGACCGATCTCGGCCGGAGAAATGGCCCCGTTCGTCCGTGAGATCTTCCCCTTGGGGACAGTTTTATGATTTCGCGAAAATCGTCGATTTCGCGATTTTCTTTAGAAAATTTCCGGGCAATTTAAGAGCGCCCGGGGTTTTTTCTTGGTCGCTTCTCCTAGAGGAGGATTCGCTTTTTCGATTCTTTTTAAGATTCCTTCGAGCGGCCCTGCGGGCCGCACGGAAAGCTGCGCTTTCCGGGTCCCCGACGGACCACCTGTCAAAATTTTCTGGTTCCCGATCTTATCGTTTTAATATATTAGATGATTCATAAAAGTCTAGGAACTTTGAATTTTCGTGTTTCTCTTCAAATTTATCGAAATTATTTGTTTAAAAATTTCTAGTTGCTGATTTTACAATAGTATTTATATCTATCCTACTTATGCACACTGAAACCACTTTGTGTAATGCTTTCAGATTTGACGTATTATTTCCAATCATCTCGGATTTACGTTTACGTCTTTTCTTATTATAAGCAAAGATTAACTTACAAAGATGGAGCACTCCGGCCTTTTTCTCGTCAGCGATTCAATGATCTTGAGAATTCTATCGTTGAAAAAAGGGCGGGACTAATAAGAGAAGGATAGATCTCTCTCTTCTCCAAATTCGAATTTAAACCATGAAACAATTCACCGGATATTTCTGAAAATCATAGCAGATCCTTAATTTAATCAGAACCTTTGAATTAAATAGCATATTTTATAAAACTTGTCTATAAATTCTTTTTCCTCCATTCGAAAATTTTCAATGATAGTTTGATATATGGAGTAAAAGTTATCGCTGATTTTGCATAGAAAATTTAGAATTTTATTCCGCACGGGTTTTCATATTTGGATTAAGCTTTTTCATAGCTCTGCAGAGAAGTCTGGTTTGTAGATAAAATGAGTGAAACCAAGGGAAGATGTTCAGTTAAGTACTGTTCGAATGTTTCGGGTGTGAGATTCTTTAGGTTTACCAGTTCAGATGACCCTCAACGAGCCCTGCAATGGAAATTGGCCTACAGCGATACGACAATTCTGAGGAAACAGGATTTGCAGTGATCATTTCGAACCTTATTTAATGACTGGCCGCTACTTAAATAAAACAGCTGTTCCTACTTTGAACCTGTTTAAGAGACCGAAAAGCTTTGATATAGGTACACAAACCGATGGAATAGGAATCGATAAAGGAACTCAAACATGTTCCACAATAATGGTAAACTGCAATGTGCAAACATCACATGAAACACATGAAAGCCGCTGCCACTACATCTCCTCATCGACTGCTAATCCAAACGCTCAGAACTATCCCTTTTCATCATCCTTGCTCAGTTTCCCTACAAATATATGCTAAATTTATTTTTAAAAATGAGAATTTTTTACATAATGAAGTATACAAATCAAAATTTACAGAGTGATGAAAGTAACAAAAGGAAAAATAAAAAAATTAGAAAGCTTAATATACTGCAGCACAAATGATGTTAAGTTAATATTTCTCAGTGTTTTCTTCCAAAAGTTACCGTTCAACTGGTATTCAAGTTCAGGGATCTGATCCTTTGTATGTATTAATATTTTTATAGAATAGAAATTGCTCTTTTAAGGTTTATTTTATGTTCTGAGAATGCTTAAGATTGAACCGAGATAATTATATAACAAAGATTGATAATGATGAAGGAAACTCGACTACAAATTTTAAATGAATTTCTTTAACTTTTGATCTAACTATATTAAATGAATTATAAAGATATTTTCCTTTATATTTGTTGCTTTGTTGTTTTAGTCCATTATTCAGACATTCAATACATGAAAGTGAACTTATTGTCTGGAATTGGTAAAAATTTTGATCAGCAAAATTCACAAACTTTTATGATTACAATTATTTGTCAGCTTATTTTGCGTAACTTTGAAATTGGTGAAACAATTCATAAGATAGGAATTAACTTCTTCATAAGAAGTTTGTCATCACTAATCAAAGGACTTCTAACTTGCAAACATAATATAATGGTTCCATTAAAATTATGATGAAGATATACAGGGTGATTCCGGAGGAGACAGTCAGATTTTAGGTGAAGTAAACAGTAATCAATATAGTTTCGGAATAATGTTGGGTTTATGGTTCGAGCCTTCATTGAGTGTCTACAGAGTGATTTGTCCGATTCGACCGATTTTTCTTTTATTCATAACTTAGGTATGGCTTGATCAATCTTGATGAAATTTTCAGTGTAGAACAATATGATTATCTTCTTTCAATAATTCTAACTTTTTTTCAAAAATACAGAATGGGAATTATGATAAGTTCAGATTAAGTATGCAGGTTGAAAAACCACCCTGTACATTCCGTTTTCAAAATTTTTCTACTTGCTTCAGATTCTACCATAAGTTTACATTACTGGAGCGTTTTTATTTTTTTTTGGCACACGTCCATTTTTCCTAGAAAAGTTTTTCAAAGTTGAACAATATCGTTTTTCGCTCCAAAGCATTGAGAATATTCTGAACTAGATGGTAAAGCTGAATCTTCCAATGATACAAAGCTCTTCCCGAGTCCTAAAATAAATTTTCCAAATTCGAAATTCATTTTTGATCGCTCATATTCAGATGTATAAAATCATATAATTCAAAAAATTTCTTTATACGTACTTGAACCAAAAATATCTACATACTACTACTACAAATACAGAATAAACTTTCGAAACATATAAAAGGCAAAATTTTGGATTAACATAAAATTGAGTCATTATTCAGGTAATTTTCGGCACACTTCCGGTTTTCTATGAAGCGACTATTCCTAAAACATTGTAGTTTCGTCCAAAAATGTACTCACTTATGGCCTTATGGTATGTAAAATATTGAATCACGAATGTATGATAAATAGTTTTGATGAAATTGAAAATTCTACATAAAAATTAAATCTCTATTTAAATCAAGTTCTTCAAGATCCATAGTTACCATCACAGGGAACCACAGAATGAGAATATTCAATGAACAATCTGTCACAAGAAGTGTATTTCAACATGCCTCAATTATTTACTCATGCGGAATATGCGGATATGACTTTTGTTTATGATTTTTGTAACGGAAATGGAAATGAAGCCAAAATGGAATACCATAGACGATTTCCCAACCGACGTCAACCAAATAAATGTACTTTCGGACGAGTATTCCATCATTCTAAAGAACATGGGCAATATCCTAGTAAGGCAGAGCACATTGATAGGCTTACTCAAAATAAAATTTCGATTCAAATTGTTGAACGGGTGGAGGAGGAACCGTCTATTAGTACTCGTCAAATTAGTACCAAATTAGGAATTTCGCAGAGCAAAGTGAGCAAGACTTAGAAGAAAGAACAATTCCACCCATACCACTACCAAAAGGTGCAAGAACTGTTGCCACAAGATCTGCCCCAACGATTACAATTTTGTCGCTGGGTTATTGGTCACCAACGAACTATTTTTCGTATTCTATCCAGCGACGAGGCTATGTTCACTAAGAATGGAATTTTTAATATCCACAATTCCCAATGAATAGGCAAGAGACCACCCGCATTTGAAGAAGAGTCATAATACACATCACAGATTTTCTGCCAATATTTGGTTTGGAACAATAGAGGGAAATTTAGTTGGCCTCACATTTTTGCGGAAAGATTAAATGGTGAGATTCACCTAAATTTTTTGGAAAATATTTTACTAAATCTATTGAAAAATGTACATATAGTATCTACTCTATGTACTTTTAGCATGACGGATGGATTGGTCCTGGAGGCCCTATTGCTTGGCCACAAAGATCGCCTGATTTGAACCCTTTGGACTATTTTGTGTGGAGATTTCTTAAACAAGAGTTTATAAGATTGAAAGTAGAAATAGAGAACACGTAGTTGAAAGGATTTTCGAGGAATGTAATATCTTGAAGCAAAATCAATCCCTCATTAGAAGGTCAATTGGAAATTTAATAAAAAGGTCTCGAATATGTATTCAAAAAAGGGGAAATCATTCCGAACATTCTATGTAAATTTTGTGTTAATCCTTAGTTTTGCCGTTCATGATATGTTTCAAATGTTTATTCTGTATAAGTTGTAGATTTTTTGGTTTAAGTAGGTAGGTAAAAAGATATTTTCTGGTTTAAATGATTTCATACATCAGAATATGAGTGATTAAATATGAATTTCGAATTTGAAAGAACTATTTTAGGACTCAGGAAGAGCTTCGTATCATTGGACGACACCTGTATACATTCTAGTTCAGAATATTTTCACTGCCTTGGAGCTAAATAACACGATATTGTTCATCCTTGAAAAATTTTTCTAGGAAAACTGGATGTGTGCCCAAAAAAATAAAAACGCTCTAGTAATGTGAATTTATGATAGAATCTGAAGCATGTAGAAAATTTTCGAAAAGGGAACGTACAGGGTGATTTTTCAACCTGCAAACTTAATCTGAACTTATCATAATTCCCACCCTGTATTTTTGAAAAAGTGTTGAAATTATTGAAAGAAGATAATCATATTGTTCAGCACTGAAAATTTCATCAAGATTGGTCAACCCATACCAAAGTTATGAATAAAAGAAAAATCGGTCGAATCAGACAAATCACCCTAGACTCTCATCAAAGGCCCCAACCATAAACCAAACTTTTTCTCGAAACTGCCTTGACTAGTATATACTTCACCTAAAATCTGACGGTCTCCTCCGGAATCACCCTGTTTTATATACTATTCTCACATTTTTGTATTAGGAAATACTTGAAAATTTTTAAGAAAGGTTTATCAAACAATTTTCATCCACATATAAAAGATCAATTAAGAAAAAATTTCTTCTTCTCATACGATTTTGAAAAAGATATTTCTTATTCGTTTGTTTACACAACTGCAGTCTTAGTTGAACTATATGTGGGTAACATTACTATTTAATTCGTTCATTGTGTCAAATGATATTTTCTTGTTTCTTATGAATTCTCTCTGGTCTTCACACATATTCCACAGGAAATAAATGTTCTGTTATTGAACTCTTCCTCAAAGTTGTATAGCAATGACCTAAAATTTTAAAAGGTGTGAACTTTTACAATTTTCTCAGTTGAATTGTTGTAGCTTTGAATTATAAGATATTTTAGTAGTAAATTAAAATAGATTGCAAATGATGAAAATACAAATTAACAGTGAAAATATTGCAACTCACGAAATTGCGTATTGGTTCCAGAAGTAAGTCGTTCAGAAACACTTGTGATGAAAGAGAAGTGCTTTCATATTTCCTGATAAATGAAAAATGATCTTTTCAAATTCATTTTCATGTCGATTAGAATCCTTTTCTGTTTGATTCTTGCTACAGGAACTAGGAACCGATTGGCTATCTTATTGCACGTGATAACGAAATGTGATTTCATTGGTGCTGCCTCGATTTACATTGCACTTATGGGATTTTGAGTCAAGGGAGGAATCGTTTCATGCAATTCTGTGGTTTCGTTGGAAATACGTGAACAAAATTTTCAGTACTAATTTGACAGAGTGTACCCTCTTGTTTCTACTCTTTGTTATAAGTTTGAATTCATTTTCCTGATTTGCGTGTGTTTTATATGTTACATTTCTTTTCGATCTCGTAATCATATTTACATTTGTTGTCATCAGTCGTACTGAATAATTTTTTTTGTAGACCTTCAATTTGAAGCTAATATTTATGATTTTATATTGGTAGTGCTGGTCATATTCGCGACCCTAGGTTGACACTTGAATGATTAGATGCGAATTTTCAATTAATATTAGTTTGCACATCCCCTTTATTAATTTTTTTCAAGATTCGTCAAAACTAATTTTGGCTTCCAAAGTTGCAATTTCATCGAGGAGTACTTCATTGTATTTCACAAGTATTTCATTCTTACTGAATTCTTAGATTTCATTTGCTACATCGTATCCTATTGTCATTTGAATATCTATTTACTCTATTTTAGCTAATATTTGCCAATTTCTCAAATCCTGGTGTCACGGTTCTGACTCGTGAATAAGAGGACCGGTTCGGTTTCAATGCGACGCCACTGGATATTTTTCATCTGACTCGAGAAGCGAAATATTGTAGCGGTTTTAGTTCGGTTATTTAACTTTTTTTCTTTCGCGCCTGCGATGGGCTAACATATGTGTGGGACATCGGAATATTATTCTTTCGTGTGTCATTCAGAAATGGTTTTTCAACTTTGAAAGAGATATATGTGTACCTTATCTTTGAATCTTCGTTTTAACGGATCAAGTTTTCAAAGTTGATATCATCTAAGTTTTGGAAAAAGAAAATTACAGTGTTTTATTACCGTACCTGCCTGTAATTTTATCGACATTCTGTCGGATCGAAACCATACTTAGTGGAAAACCATACATTAGGCCTACATTTCATCATGTTAGTTGAAACACCTCAGTTATGAATTATTATTTGTGCTAATTTTATTTACAATTTAGATCTTTCTTATGTCTCACACATTGCGTTTTGCTTATTTGCAGAAGGCCTTCTTCTTCTTTTTCTTCTTTCTTTTTATTACCGTTCCGAGAGCTGTTCCTGAGGATTAGGAATAAAACCTTATTCTTTCCTTTTGCGTTGTACTGGGTTCGTGATTTTGGCAACATCCAAGTTGATGGTCGTCCTGTTTGAAATTATCTACCTTCGAAACATTCAGGTCAGATCTACACATTTATTGTTTTTGATGACTGAAATTTTGATGCTGCTCGCTGCCCTTCCATAATAATTGTATCGGAAAATTATTACCATCCATCTGAATTAGTTTTAATCGAATCTATACCTTAAAATTATTGTTAATTCGAACACAATTTGTTCGATAAGTGTAATTATGTTATATCTATATAGTTGAACAAGTAATAACGTATGTGGTAAATTTTGTTGAACATCCCATTATATTTTATGAACGCTGTAAACCATTTATAACGTTATAAAGGGCTCTTTAATTTGATATATTTTATATAGGAAAACTCTTTCTATTTTCAATCTTACGTATTTATAAGATCTCTTACGAATTTGATTAACATTTGTTATTTGATGATTATAGAAAATTTACCCAATTTTCGTGATTTTCTTTCACTTTTTCTGAGTGTCTATCTAGTCTTAGGAAGTTTTATTTATAAATCACGTGGCGCCCCAAATAAAGAAAATATATAATTCAAAATCTAACCCTGACCCCTCACCGAACGTAGAGCTAGCGGCCTTCCTAAATACTAAATAAATTTTCTAGTAATTATCTCAGTTGAAACGTGATATTGAATTGTCGCCAAACGTGGAGGCCTGAGTAACGTAGAAATTATCATACAAATTTTCATTGGTTTCGTTTATTTGATTTCATTTTGATTATTTATTGATTTATTGGCTATCATATGTATGATTTGAATTTGGTAATCGGGCTGTGAGCTGCATTGACTGTACGTTATATTTTTTTCTCTCTTCACTTTTTATGTTCTTTAAGATAACATTACGAGTGGCGGTTTTATATGTTCTGTTTCTCTGCAATAGGCTGAATTGAACTGTTCGTCGAATTTTTTATGCGTATCGCTTATCTCATTTATTTCGGTGCGTTGTAATTCGACTGAATTATCCAGTGGCGTACTGTTCCTGAACGAGGTTGACTTTTGTTTCGAAGTGAATATTTGGAATTTCGATTTGCGAGTTGAAATTTTCGTTCTTGCATAGACAGGGCGTTACGGTTGAGTGACATTATTTATTGAATAACTTTGTTATTTTCTTAGCCTAGTTTCGCGGTTTGGTTATTGTTTACACTTTTTGAATTTTAATTTCTCGATTATTAAAAGTTGAAAATAGGTTGTTCGACATGTCGTTGCGTTTTAATTTGAATAGATTAAGAAAAGCTGAACTTAAGTACGAGTTATTGATTAGGGCATAAAGGCTTGTGAGAACCAAACTGTTCAAGATATGCGGTGTTGTTTACGTCCACTATTGAAGTTAGAAGACGGTAACCGGTCTATGGAGTATCCCGATGTAAAATTAGATACCGACAAAGAACTTGAAATTATTTCTGATAAATTGGCAGTTGTTTTGGAAACCATTTTCGATTCTGATCAAAATGTCGAAACGACATTCACTAGGTTAACACATTTGAATACTAGATTTTCTCACATTGTTTCGGATAAACTTAATGAGGCTCAGAATATCGAGTACCTGCGACTGAAAAATGATTTATTGAAAGCTTTTGATTGTCTTAAAAGTCTGCCTAGGGAAGCGGATCCGATAAATATTTTGGCAAATGATGATGATTATGATTCTTCCGATTCTTCAGTGTCACCTCGGGCTGGTCCTATCAGAGCTAGCACGCGAAATCAATTACTTCAATCTGCTAGTCGGTCTAGCAATGTACAGAAATGGAATCTGCAATTTTCTGGAGATCCCAAAACTCTATCCGTACATAGTTTCTTAGAAAGAGTAGAGGAGATGAAAGTGGCTAGGAATGTGTCGGAACTTGGATTGTTTGAATCTGCTGTTGATTTATTTTCCGGAAAAGCACTGATGTGGTATCGTTCAAATAGAAATAGATTTCACGATTGGAAAACTTTATCGACTTTATTATTGAAACATTTTGAACCTCCTGATTATCGTCCCGTTTGCTTAGAGACATCATGAGTCGCACTCAAGACCCTTCAGAGTCGATCATCGATTATCTTACTTGTATGAATTCTATGTTTAGACGTTACGGTGAAGTTGATGAAAGTATAAAATTGGGTATTCTCTCGCGCAATTTGTCACCTTTCTATTCCACTCAATTACCGGTTGTTACTTCTATTCAGGAACTTGAGGAAGCTTGCTTGAAACTTGAGACTAAAAAGTTTAGAGCAGACAGTTATAAGCCACCATCTCGTAATTCTCACAAATACGTTGATGCCGATTTCGCGTTTTTGTCTTCTTGTCCTGGACCTTCTAGCCAAAATGTGAGTGAGTTTTCTGAGGGCACATCTGCTATGAGGCCCGTGTCAACGTCGCCATCTCACACCAAGATTGTGTGTTGGAATTGCCAGAGAATGGGTCATTCTCGTGGTGCATGTCCGGAACCAAGAAAGTTATTATGTTATCGATGTGGTAAAATGGACGTCACTGTCCGAACTTGTCCTCACTATTCGGAAAACCAATTCCGGAGAAGCTGAAAGGTCGTGCTGCTCACCCGATATATCTCAAATCACGACCTTAACATCTCGAAATTCAACGGTTGATAGAATCAGATTCTTTAGATTTTATAATTTCACATGCTGCCGGAGATTCAAGGCCATACCTTAAGATCTCTATACTTGGTTATCCTTTGTCGCTCTTTTTAGATTCTGGGGCAACGAGAACAGTCATTGAGAAAAGGGTTTTCAGGTGCTTACTCGTTTGGGTTTGAAGCTGGTTCCTGATGAGGTGAATTGCACAGTTGCCAATGGTGCATCATGTCTAAGTAAAGGTTACGTTAAGGCTCCTGTTATGTTGCAAACATAAGATGAAATGGTTGATATTCTTGTGCTGCCTTCCTTGAAGCACGGTCTTATTTTAGGAGTAGACTTCTGGTGTAAGATGGATATAGTGCCGCGTCTTTCGGAAGATGTTTGGCATTTTTCTGATAAGCCTGCCGAACCATCTCCCATATGTTCCATCGAGTCTGAGGCTAATCTCACTTTAGATCAGCGAGTTAATCTTCAGAAACTTCTGGAGACAAAATTTGAAGAGATGGGTTCTAATCTTGGTTTTACTAGTGTTGCTGAACACGAGATAGAGTTGTTGCCTGGCACGAAACCAATAAAGCAGAGGTGGTACCCGGTTTCACCTATTAAGCAGAAAATTATAGATGAACACATTGAATCAATGTTGCGTGACGGTATAATTGAGTATTCTAAGAGTTCCTGGTCTTCTCTGTATGTCTTGTCAAAAAGAAAGACGGTTCGTATAGATTCTGCGTCGACTACCGAAAGCTCAATTCTGTAACTAAGAAGGATGCTTACCCAATCCCCTACGTTTCCGCCATATTGGACAGACTACGTGACGCTAAATATTTGTCTGCTTTAGATATAAAATCTGCGTTTTTCCAAGTCCCTGTAGCGCAAGGTTCACGAGAGTTAACGGCATTCACTGTACCGGGCCGCGGTTTATATCAATTTCGTCGATCACCATTTGTCTTGACAAATTCTCCTGCAACATGGCAGAGAATTATCGACACTGTTTTAGGTCCTGATTTGCAACCGTCAGTTATGGTATATCTTGACGATATAATTGTGGTTTCACAAGACTTCGACAGTCATTTGAGAACCCTTGAACTTGTATTTGATCGTTTACGTGAAGCTGGCTTAGTGGTAGGTCGAGAAAAGTGTCAGTTTTGCATGGCCCAGCTGAAATATCTTGGCTATATTGTCGATGCCAACGGTTTGCGCCCAGATCCAGAAAAAGTTGAGGCTATCCTGAGCATTGAACGGCCGAAGTGTGTAACTGATGTGAGACGATTTATCGGAACTGCATCGTGGTATCGGAGATTTGTCCCGAATTTTGCAACTCTCATGGCTCCTCTATCTAACCTTACCAAAAAAGGGATTTCGTGGTCGTGGACACTCGATTGTGAGAGTTCATTTCAGCAGTTGAAGGAATATCTAGCAACAGCGCCTGTTCTAAACTGCCCAAACTTTGAAGAGATGTTTATCTTACAAACAGATGCCTCCGCTTTTGGCATTGGGGCTGTTCTTTCGCAGGGTTCTGGTGAAAATGAAAGGGTAATTGCTTATCTTTCTCGATCACTAACACGGCAGGAGAGGAACTACTCTACAACTGAGAGAGATGTTTAGCTGTGATATGGTCCGTTGAAAAATTGAGGCACTATTTGGAGGGTGTTCGCTTTGAGTGATTACCGATCATTATAGCTTGTTATGGCTCAATAGACTGAAAGATCCTCAGGGAGACTTGCTAGGTGGAGTCTTAGGTTGATGCCTTATGATTTCGAGATCATACATCGTAAGGGAAATGATCATATTGTCCCGGATTTACTTTCAAGGTCAGTACCTCTGAAGTTAGCGCTATTTCGCGAACAGATCACTCAATTATGAATCTTGGGAAAACTAAAGATCCATGGTACCTCAGGATGATTGAAAACTTAGAACTTTTTCCTGAAAAGTTTCCTAAATGGCGTTATGAGAATGGTTCTCTCTGAAATATGTTTCAGTGGATATTCCGAATCTTTCCAGCGAGTCTGATTATTGGAAAATAGTTGTTCCTAAGGAGTATCGCGAAAGTCTTCTGCGTGATCACCATGACACCGTGACTTCTGGTCACCTCGGAATTTTCAAGACGTATTGGCGTCTTCGGAATAAATATTTTTGGCCAAAGATGAAAACGGATGTTACGCGTTACGTGAGGAACTGCACTACTTGTTAAGCATGTAAACCAGAATTGAAGGCACCTGCTGGGCTAATGGGTTCTCTAAATATTCCCAAACGACCTTGGCAAGTTATAAGTGTGGACTTTATTGGACCCTTGCCTACCTCTTCCAGCGGATATAAATATTTAGTAGTAATAACTGATTACTTCAGCAAGTATGGACTCTTATCTGCATTACGCTCAGCAAGTTCTCGAGCTTTGACTAAGTTTGTTGAGGAAGATGTATTTCTGCTATATGGTGCTGCTCAGATCTCGATATGCGACAACGGAACGCAAATGCGCAGCAAAGAATTTACCTCAATGTGTGACAAATATGGTTGTAAATTATCCTACACGCCATACTATCATCCTTGTGCAGACCCTACAGAGCGCAATGAATCAGACAATTAAAACCATGATTCGCTGCTATCTCAAAGATAATCACAGGAAATGGGCAGATAATCTAGCATCTTTTGTTGTGCTATCCGTACTGCTAAGAGTGAGGTTACTGATTCAGTCCATTTTATGTTAATTTTGACGTGAGTATTGTGTGAACGGAAAAGACTACGATCATCCAATACCTCCTAGTAAAGAGGATAGTACTTTGCGTAAGATGGGTTATGAAGAACTGTTCGACAGAATTCGTGAAAGACTTGCAAAGGCTCAACGACGTAACAGACATACATATAATTTGCGTCGACGATCCGTTCATTTTCAAGTGGGTGATAGGGTGCTGCTACGTAATAGGGTCAAATCAGATGCGACAACAATGTTCAGTTCTAAATTAGCTCCTAAGCATGTGGGTCCGTACATTGTTAAAGCAAAACCTGGTGCTTGGACTTACGAACTGGTTGATGCGAAGGGAATTGCCAAAGGAATCTGGCATGTGCAGGACTTGAAGCCTTGTTTCTATGTGGAGCGGACAATATTTGATGTTTTTTTTATTTCATTTTCTTTCAGATTGGTTCTTTTAGTTTAGACTATGGATGATTCATGGAGTTCTTGTACCGTGTCTTTGACTTTGAGTTGTGTCGAAGATTCAGGCGATCGTCAGTAAACTTTGCAAGTTTACCTCCTTTGATGGGAAGGGGATTGTCACGGTTCTGACTCGTGAATAAGAGGACCGGTTCGGTTTCAATGCGACGCCACTGGATATTTTTCATCTGACTCGAGAAGCGAAATATTGTAGCGGTTTTAGTTCGGTTATTTAACTTTTTTCTTTCGCGCCTGCGATGGGCTAACATATGTGTGGGACATCGGAATATTATTCTTTCGTGTGTCATTCAGAAATGGTTTTTCAACTTTGAAAGAGATATATGTGTACCTTATCTTTGAATCTTCGTTTTAACGGATCAAGTTTTCAAAGTTGATATCATCTAAGTTTTGGAAAAAGAAAATTACAGTATTTTATTACCGTACCTGCCTGTAATTTTATCGACATTCTGTCGGATCGAAACCATACATTAGGCCTACATTTCATCATGTAAGTTGAAACACCTCAGTTATGAATTATTATTTGTGCTAATTTTATTTACAATTTTAGATCTTTCTTATGTCTCACACATTGCGTTTTGCTTATTTGCAGAAGGCCTTCTTCTTCTTTTTCTTCTTTCTTTTTATTACCGTTCCGAGAGCTGTTCCTGAGGATTAGAATAAAACCTTATTCTTTCCTTTTGCGTTGTACTGGAGTTCGTGATTTTGGCAACATCCAAGTTGATGGTCGTCCTGTTTGAAATTATCTACCTTCGAAACATTCAGGTCAGATCTACACATTTATTGTTTTTGATGACTGAAATTTTGATGCTGTTCGCTGCCCTTCCATAATAATTGTATCGGAGAATTATTACCATCCATCTGAATTAGTTTGAATCGAATCTATACCTTAAAATTATTGTTAATTCGAACACAATTTGTTCGATAAGTGTAATTATGTTATATCTATATAGTTGAACAAGTAATAACGTATGTGGTAAATTTTGTTGAACATCCCATTATATTTTATGAACGCTGTAAACCATTTATAACGTTATAAAGGGCTCCTTTAATTTGATATATTTTATATAGGAAAACTCTTTCTATTTTCAATCTTACGTATTTATAAGATCTCTTACGAATTTGATTAACATTTGTTATTTGATGATTATAGAAAATTTACCCAATTTTCGTGATTTTCTTTTCACTTTTTCTGAGTGTCTATCTAGTCTTAGGAAGTTTTATTTATAAATCACGTGGCGCCCCAAATAAAGAAAATATATAAATCAAAATCTAACCCCGACCCTCACCGAACGTAGAGCTAGCGGCCTTCCTAAATACTAAATAAATTTTCTAGTAATTATCTCAGTTGAAACGTGATACTGGGTAGAAAAAAATGCCTTGTATTTTTCACACCTGTGTTGATTTCTCATGATTGCTCGTTTACAGAATTTACACCTTTTTCACATCTACATTTAAACTTTCTTCTATGAACTTCGCGTCGGAGCTACCTGTCACACCTGCCATTACGATGCAGCTTTAATGAATAAACGAAAAAACGAACATTTTTGGGAAGCATTGACGTGATGTCAGAAATTTTCCACCTATGATCTTTTAATGAAATTAATTTATTTGAACCATTGTAACATTTGCCACTTTTTCTTTTCGAAAAGAATGACAAGTGTCATTTTCATAACTAATTGGAGTCTGAATGACTTCAGATACAAAGACTTGGCCATTTAATGTGATCGTCTAGCAGGGGTAGGACTCTCACGTTATATTTACATAATAATTCAAGTTCGTGATAATTGAGATCAGGGAAAATAATTGGGAAACAAAGATGATAAATATAACTCAATGGTTAGATCCAAACAATCAGCTATTTATTAAGGGTTTTAAAAATATAGTAGAAAGCTTGAGGCAGAAAACCCTAAGGTTAGGTGATGTGAGGGCACTTGTTTAAAACTAAAAATTCAATCATGAACAGCTAGCAAAATCAAGTATAACAACTCGGAGAAACTATAACAACAAAACAGATAGTAATCATAATAATCAGAGCAACTTCCATAATACAAAGAGAATAATAAGCATGGTAAAGATGTCAACTTCAATAATACAACAAAAATCAATAATCATTGCAAATACATACTCCAATCAGGCAACAAGGTAATGATGTACACTTCAATAATGCAACAGGATAATAATCATGGGAAATGTGTAAACGACTAATTATGACCATCGTCATGGTCACGGCCCCAGGGTCTGTGAGCCATAACTACAATATTGTATCAGCTAAGCAATTGGGAACACGGGGAAGGTCATGAAGTTCCAGCTCTGAAAAAATGACGCGGTTGATAAAAAGGTATATTCTCTCATGCCTTATAGCACATGATGCTAATAGTCCCTGCCTTAAGGCTTTGGAACCGGCCCTTCAAGGCCTTCTTGATCCAGAAACCTAAGAAATCTCATACAACAGTATAGGAATGGTCCACAATCTCGAGACCCTAAATGAAATATCATGTAATACGAGCATATAGATAAATAGAGAGCAGTACGAGATCATAGCATAAATAAACAACAAATCTTGATAGAATATCCATCACAAGTAAATAATGAGAACCAGAATGCATTATGCACATAAATAACTGAAACAGTTATAGGTAAACGATAATGAGCAATATAAATAATGAAAGCAGAAAATCTACATAATCAACCGAAGGAAATATACATAACGACAACAAGAAGATACATCACGACAGTAAGAAGAATAAGTTAGCACAGTACGAAATATACACAATAATAACTATGAATACTAAGGCAAGTACATTACAGTAGAATGACCAATTGCAACATTACGAAATATACATAATGATTACATGAGACAGGGGTAACTTAACAACGTTAACCTTCGAGATAACACCATGGTGCTAGGTACACTGGTTACATCTATTATTCCATATCAACCATACTAGTATTACTATAGGTCCTGACCCTCAGAACGATTGGTAATTCCTATTGTACCATGGTGTACAGTGAATAAAATTGATCTATTACCGTCCAGTAGGTAACACATATTAGAAAGCTGAAAAATGAGGCATTCATTGTTATGGTAGACACCTGAATCTCAAATAACTCAGAAATTATTGAATATAGGAGCATAATCATGTGAGAAAACTATCATAATTTTTGACTGCAGAATCCAACACAATTATAAAAAAATAGGGTTCTAATTTGAAAAACAGAAGTTATGGCCAATTTAAGATCACAATTTTCAACACAAAATTTGAAACACCCTGTGATGATATTTTTGACATCCAAAAGATGCATGACCTTTTCACATCCTTCCTCTTCGATGTTGTGAAAACGGTTTACGCTCAGGATATTTAAAATAAGAATAATGAACATATTTGACTTTTTTTCCAGTTTTTTTTTTAATTTTGAAAACTATTCGATTAAATACAATAGTTTTAACAGAAATGTATTCACTATTGAATACTCGATCATACCAGGAATGGAAAACTTGAAAAAAATTTTTTCGTTGAATTTATTTTCACTCTCTGTATAACCGGAAGTTTTTGGGCTTCGAAAATATTTTAGCTCTGTAGAGAACTTCAAACAACATCATAATCTCAATTTTCAGATTTCAAATATGTCTAGTTCTCCAGAAACGTCTAATAGGCACTCGAAGTTGAGACACCCTGTATGTAGGAATGGTATATCGGGTGAATCCAGAAGTAGCAGAACGGAATGAGCGAAGATGGTACGCTCCGACACGTGTTTCTGTTGATTGACTTCGTCAGGGCAAGGTTACCATAGGAATATAGACATTTCTACTATATTTGATCTCCACGATGAATATAATGTTGAAATTTCATTAATCCTGGGTTATTAGAGTTACATCATACAGGTTGCTCATGCTTCCTTCACGTCAATAAGTTAAATTTTTCTCCGAATGGGAGGTCCCCGTGTTGAAGACAGTTATCTATTTTGTCTTTTAACCATCTCCTTATTCCTAAGGTTACTTTGTCCTGAAGAAGCCAGTCAGCAGAAACACGTGTCGGCAAATACCATCTTCGTTTTTTCCTTCTGCTACTGTGGATTCACCCGATATACTTTTCCTACATTATTGGATATATCTTTTAAATATATTCCAAAACCGCAATTACGTGTTTAAGGCTTTTGGCCATTATCAGTGCGGTGCAAAATCACAAAGGTGAGTGAGGCCACTGCTATTGATTCTTCTGATTCGATTAATTGTTTTTTATAGTTCATGTGTGAAATATTCACCACATTCACGCCCCCGAAACTACCCATCTCGCAGAGCGTGTCGATTAATGAAAAGGCAATTAACAAATTCACCACTTTATTTCGCTCGTAACAATTCGTAGTTTTGAATAAGTACGATAACAAAAAGCGCGACAATATTTACAATGGATGCCTGGTAAACATATATCAATATCAAATATAATACACACCTGTAATTGACGAGATCAGTTGCTGTAGTTAGAGAATCTTTCGAATGTCCGAATTCTTATTCAGAAGTCTGATTTTCGGTTTCTTTTCTCAATCTAGGCCTATTTATCGAAAATCCTTCGACAGCAAGAGCTATGTGCTGTTCGTTTTCCACCTCATTTTTTAAGAATAACATGAGACTTTTCAAACGGACCTCAAGACTGGAATCTCCACAACGTTCAGCGACATTTGAATATGGGGTACGTTGCACGAAGCAGATCTGGGGGGAAACATGACTCGATTAACGGGAACAATATTGCCGCATATTTATCGCACATTCTAGAGAGCGTAACTGAGTTTCTATTTGATCGTACAATATTCAGAGCTCAGTTCGATCAATCGTGGTAGCGTTTTTAATAATTAATTTTAATAATTCGCGCACATAAACTTCTATTTGCAGATAGTTTCTTCCATATCGCGCCTTGAAGCTGTCCACTATTTTCGAATAGTTTTCACCTGTGGAAGAAAACTGTCCACTAACTGTCGCGCTCGGCTACCCGGCACCGTAGCTTGAATTAAATATTCGACCTTGTCACTGGAGAGTCTATCTCAAGGTCCTCGTGAATCTTTTAAATTGTGACCAAAACGGGAAGCCAGTCTTTATGGTCCCATCGAACTTCTTAAATTCAAGAACAGGTAATTTAAATTTTCTCTTACCTTGAATTTCGTTTGTGCTAAGTCTTTCCGAACAAACGGACCTTGCTCCTGGTAACTGCTGTGTAATGAATGTGTAATGAAAAATGATGCGAATAAAAGTTGTTCCTCAAAATGATGAACAAAAATGGTCAGACATCATTTTTTCGTAAATGATAAAAAGTTACGTCAAAAATATAAATTTTTTCCCAAATTTCGAGATTTTCGCTTATAACTTTTTATTTATAGTTCTACGACAAAAAGTTACTGAAGCAAAGTTGTAGAAAATTTAATTTGCAACAAAAAATGTGAACAAATTTTTTTATATAATAAATAGTTTAAGAGATATATCGTAAATACCATTTCAACCCCTATTTTCAAGATGGCGGCCGTGGGACAAGGGTGGCGCCCCCAAACTTGGTTTTAGCTTTACACTGACCCCCTACACATCAAAAATAAAATTGCGTCCTGTAAAAAACGCAAGGTAAAGCTTAAAAATGTAACATTTCAATGGACTAGGAACTAAACTGTTCTCAGGTCAAATAAATAGGTGTTCAATATCCAAAAGGTTCCCTTGATCAAAGACGAAAAACAGTCAAATACTGGTGCCATGAGATATTTGTTTACCCCACATGTGAAATACATACATACCCAGATATCTCTTTGTCTCGAAGGTCAAAGAGGCGCTAGGGTAGATAGGAAAATGTGGCCAGACCATGTTATTCCCTGGCGCCAACAGTTCGTATTTCGCACTGAGGAGAGTCAGAAGCCCGAAACACTTGTCTGCGATTAAAAAGATATTTGAAGGATACGTTGGTTAATATTTATTTCTACATTTTGTTATTTCAATTCATCGGTATCATCATGATTCCACTCATGGAAGAGATGGAATATCTCTTTATCCATGAAACGAATTCCTGCATTCAATTCATCGAGTCACAAAAAATGAATGTTTTGTCTTTCACCAATTATTTGAACATAGCTATGACATTAACAGATACCTAAGGATTGTAAAATGAACTTTTTCATCGGGGTGTTTCCGAAATCAAGTTTGATTTCTCGCCAATTCCTAAAATCATTGATTATCACCCGAATATCCTTTATCTGATGATTCTATTCTTTTCAGGTGCCAATCTATTGTGGAACAATTTGCTGGAACCAGTGGGCCAAAAGAGCATCAAGATGATGAAATACGTTATGGAAAATTCAAGTGCCCCACCCATGAAGCACCTTATTTGTTCACGAAAAGAAATTCGAGACTTTTTCTATCAACAGGTCATCAATAAGTTAATGTGGAAGAATTTGTATATATTTAAATCTCAAGAAAATAAACTGTATTGGAAAATGCATCCTCAATTCTGAAATCTCTGTGTAATCGCCTGAGACATATTATTCGTAACAGGCGAATTTATCCGATCTTATAATATATATATATATATATATAATATTTTAGCTCTGTAGAGAACTCCTGAACAATATCATAATCCCAATTTTCAGATTTCATATATGTCTAGTTCTCCAGAAACGTCTAATAGGCACTCGAATTTGAGACACCCTGTAGAAAATGCTCCACAAATTCTGCAGGGAGGCTTTTAGGAGAATAGAAATTGTTTACATCAAGTTCTCAGCCTTACAATAATAGGTTGAAAACTGCTCTCATTGATTTATCTTAGCAATCTGAAGTGTGGGAAAATTGTAATATTATTAGAAAATATTCTATCTGATGGAAGGTTTCGTGTTTTTGAGGACATTGAGAGTAGCTATTTCTGAAACATTGAAAACGGTCTTCCACAAAAATTCGTTCTAGCTCCCTTTACCCTCGATATCACACCAGAAATTTGTTTATGCTGATGACATTGCTATTGCTTACCACTCATTCACATTTCCATACTCTGGAGAACATATTATCATCTGATTCGGAGATTTTAAAGAATTTTCTTATTGTTTCCATCTGAATAATCATATCGTTTCTAAAACGGTCCTTCATGTTACCATAATATTTCTAGCGACGAGGATGGGATATTGCTAGTATCTTTGAAAAGGAATACGTGAAATTAATTACTCTAAGCAACTGACCAAAGAAAAAGTTGAGAAAAAGTGTGACGTCAACCCTTAGATCTAACCATTGAAACTGAACAAAGAGTAGCAATGAAGTCAACGAGCGAGTGAGAGTCCACGATGAAAGACTGAATCCTGAAAGAAGTAGTGTAAAGTGAACTCTCTCAGGAAGGCTTCCAAGCTTTTCAAGATTGAAGAGTTCAATATGTTTCATATTAGAGTGAACAAAGGAAGTAATTTTATCTATTTCATCAGAATACCAATCCGCGCAATTCTCACCACAAAAACTAGCGTAACGTGAGAAATTATCATCATATGTACATTTTAAATAATATCCTACACTATATGGTACATGCTCCTGATACTTGAATGAAGTTTCACTGATTTTCTTATTGCATTGCCTAAGTAATGATTCAAAGTCTGCGTACACAATAAAGGGACATTTTTGTTTGTAAACAAAATTTCGAAATTCAACATGATCGTAATCAGGAAAAGATACTTTTTGATTATTGAAATCTTTGCACAACTCATAATGTTCATTTAATTTTATCTGAGACGAAAAATAATTCAAACACCTATCACATATAATTTTTTTCCCGTGTTTTTTCGTGAGCTGACTTGAGATAAGTCTGGAAAGATCTTTAATCCAACAATAGTGATATTTAATTTCAAAGTCGTGTATATCTTCTGAAGGTGCGAAATCATAATCCTCAAATTTGGAAAATATTTATCTTGAACTATTAGTAAATTTACATGAATTTGCGTCAAATGTTGTATAAAATGATTGATTTTCTTTCTCTACCAATTGTAAACCATACACATTCACAGATATATCATTCATTTTTTCAAATTTTGCAATTTGCGATAGTTTCATTGGCAGTTCTAAACCATATGTTTTCAGCACGTTATGATAATTGGGATAACTTCTGGTACGATTACAATTAATTGTTGTTGGATAAAGTGCGCTAACAACACTCCAATAAAAGCATGCATTATCATCATTCTGAACGTTAATACATGCTTTTTTTCTTGAAATTTGATCAGGTAGTTTAATGTAAGATGATCCACCACAGTTATTTCCTATTTCAAATTTATTAATTGCAACATCCAAGTGAATTATTTTGCTCAAAGCCCACCCGCTACCCTTGTTGCTCATATCCTCTATGTCAGCTATGATACGATCAGTTATGTTAATATCAAACCAAAATTTCAATTCAGTAGATGAATCAATTGTGGCCTTAGGAGTGGTGAAAAATTTCCGATCCACAATTTCAACATCACCATTATTTTTAATGAAATCAGCACAAAAGGTTGCGTTAATTTTCAAAATTGGCATATCCCTCAAAACACTTGAAATTTTTTCTTCAAACAAATGGAAAGCATCGACAAAAAATGGCTTAACATCAAGATGACTCAAATTTATAACAATACCTGTTCTTACTCTACAATTATATAAAGCATTTAAAGTGCGCCATATTACTCGAGAGCTGAGCCTTCGAGTTTGTCCTAATCCAGAACCTATGTATCTTTTTGGAAAAAAATTTATGAAACAGCGCATTCTTTTCAATTGTACAATTTTAGAAAATATCTGGCGTTTTTGACCAATACTGAAGTTAAATTTTTTCAATGCCAAATTACAGTGATAAATATGCTTACGAATTATATGTAACCATATTTGTGCATTCGCAGGAGAATGATTTTCTTCCATTGATTTTAATGTTTGATCTATTTTCGTCAATGTACCTTCAAAACGATTCATTTCTGCGTAAATAAAAAAAAGAATGAAAAAGAAAAATTTAGAAAGCACTGACGTGAGGTCAGTTGGCTTAGGCGCTCTTGTGAACCACTTACAATTATTTAAATTTCGAAAAATCATATCTCCAGAACTATTAGCTTGTCGAAGTCGAGAGTGGTATTTTTGTATACTTCTGATAAAACTGCACCATAAAAAAATTTTTATTTGAACAGTGTTATTTGAAAAAAATTTTTTTTTTGTTACTCCGAACCTATTCGGCCGATTTGACCGAATAACGAACTTAGCCGAGATATTTATACCTCAAACCTATTCTGAAAGTTTTAACCCTCTAACTTCATCCGTTTGAGAGTTATCGTGTTCACCGAACGGACGGACGGACGGACAGAATCGATTTTGACCACGGATTATTCATCAGTAGGTCCAAACAAAACGATTGATACCACTTTTGCCCAAAACTTCGAAAGTCACAGACATTTGGGCAAATTGATGAGCACTCTGTTCAGGTGACCAAGAGCGCCAAAAACGAATAGAAAAATTTAGAAAGCACCGACGTAAGGTCAGTTGGCTTAGGCGCTCTTGTAAACCACTTACAAATATTTAAATTTTGAAAAATAATATCTCCAGAACTATTAGCGTGTCGAAGTCGAGAGTGGTATTTTTGTATACGTCTAATAAAACTGCACCATAAAAAAAATTTTTGTTTGAACAGTGTCATTTGAAAAAATATTTTTTTTTACTCCGAACCTATTCGGCCGATTTGACCGAATAACGAAATTAGCCGAGATATTTATACCTCAAACCTATTCTGAAAGTTTCAACTCTCTAACTTCATCCGTTCGAGAGTAATCGTGTTCACGGAACGGACGGACGGACAAAATCGATTTTGACCACGGATTATTCATTAGTAGGTCCAAACAAAATGATTGATACCACTTTTGCCCAAAAATTCGAAAGTCACAGTTATTTGGGCAAATTGATAAGCACTCTGTTCATTTGAACAAGAGCGCCAAAAAATACATGAAATTGGAAAGTATAATATTTTCCTGAGCGAATTATATTTTCCACCATATCAATTAAAATGGGAGTAATTATTTTTATTTCAACTCTTTTCCACAATGCTTTTTTAGATTCGAGGGAGCTTTTGCCCAAATGCTTTTGATTATTTTTTAAAACCTCTTACTCACCAAAGATGTGTAAATTCATGGAAACTTATTGAAATAGATTTGCTCAACTTTTTTATTTTTTCATACATAAACTTTTCAATATTTTCGTCTGCTCAATGATATCTACAATCATCGAATTATTGGAAATTTTTTTGATACATTAAAGTTTTTCCTAAATATGGCATGAAAAATATCATAATTGAATCGTTTTTGAGAGCACTTTGTTCATGTTGTTCAGAACGATAACTGATTTTCGCTTGAATGAAATTTCTTCACAGATTTTCAGATCTGGTGTTTCCATTTATCGATTTACAAAACCTACTCGTATTCGCATTTCAAAGATTGGAAAATTCTTAATGTTCATGGAATCTTTTATTCATCAACTTATTGGATGGTCAAAATTTGGTGTGAAGGTGAAGGTGTGAAATATCATAATAGCATATTTTTTTCATAGTTCCATGCATATCGATAGCATAATGGAATTGATAGATTTTGTTTTCACTTGAATGAAAAATATCAACCAAATATGGTGATGTTGAAAAAATCTCTTCGATAAAATTCTTCAGTTTCAAATTGGAAGAATAAGTACGACCCTGCCCATCTTTCCTTTTGTTTATGCAATAGAGTTGGCTACACACAATGACAAGAACACGAATGTGGACATATTGCAACTCAACTACGTCTTTGCTTTTGTTTATGTAAAAGAGTCCGTTTGTTGCATGTATATAGGGAGACCGGAAATGTACCATATGACGCTCGATTCTGGATTCATCTAATTGTGGATATGCATATTCGAATCCTGAATCATGTAATTTTGAAGTTATAAATGAAAAGCACTACCTGTTGAACGGCCAGTTCCACCTAGAAATTGAATGTGTATAAGGGTCTGCTTCTCTATACATCGATTGTGGTATAGGTCCAGCGAGACAATTCTCACCTGCTGTCAAGCTGAGCAGTAATGACTGCGTGATATCCTTTGATGATTGGGAATGGGAGTCATTTATTGCAATAATCGAAAATGGTTATCAACACGAATGTGGAGCTACAGTTGTACGATGAACTGGTGAATGTATGATTACTAGCGTCACAAAATGGGGAAACTGCATATATTTCAGTGAAGTTGACTTGAATAAGATATCTCAATTGAATCATATGATAATTATCAGTCGTCCTTAAATGTTGAAAAATCTCCGAATGACTTTGTATTACTTTAAATTCATGGACACCATCAAAGAATTGATACGAAACTCCAGCAACAATTCTGTTGAAGATTTCATAAATGCTTTCTGTAGAATTAATCCTTGTGTCCAGAGTTATGCAATTTTAGAATGTATTTATAATACTTTCATAGGAATAAAGTATTGAACGATGTAAATAATTAATATTATGTTGGGTCAATAAAAAATACTGAAATTGTTTTTAATAGTCCATTTCCACTCGAAGCACCTTCGAAGCTACGTCAGTGCTTATTTCAGATCTACTGAACAAATTGAACATGGATAGTGACAATAAGTTGGTGCTTTTCAAGAAAAAAATTCAGTACTGATTCAACGTCAGTGCTTTTACATTGAGAGAAATCATCCAACTACTTCACGTTAGTGCTTTCGACATTTCAGTGTTGAAATTAGTCCAACTGTAGCTACTTCACGTCAGCGCTTTCGAAATTTCAGTGTTAAAATTAGTTCAACTGTAGTAACTTCACGTCAGTGCTTTTAAATTTCTGTGTTAAAATTTGTCCAACTGTAGCTACTTCACGTCAGTGCTTTCACCACATTCAGCTTTTCAGAAACTGATTCAACGTCAGTGCTTCTACATTGAGTAATCCATTCAATTGATTCAATTGATTCAATTTCAATCAGATGAGTGTACTAAACGATGTTCTTTTCGCATTCAAATTGAACAAGAGAACCTGACAATGAGTTGGTGCTCTTCAAAAAAAAATTTCAGTACTGATTCAACGCCAGTGATTTTACATTGAGAGAAATCATTCAACGTCAGTGCTTTCAATCGAGTGTCAAATATTTACTATTAGAGGCACAAAACTTCCACCTATACCAACAGCTTGTTTGGTCCAAGGCTTGGAAGTACGCCTATTGACTTAGCTATCCTGAGTTCTCAAACCCACACACACATTTTTTCATATAAAACTAAAGTTGACGACGGTCGGCAATATAGACAGGCTAAGGGAGCTTGTGTTGAATGATTGTTTGGGCTATTACCATCATCTATTGTGGATGTAATGATTTCCGACGTTTCGATAGACATCTCTTGTCAGATGTCTATCGAAACGTCGGAAATCATTACATCCACAATAGATGATGGTAATAGCAAACAATCATTCAACACGAGCTCCATCATCAACAATATCTCGTCATCAACTAAGGGAGCTTGATCTAGAATCCGCTAGGTGGCGCACCGGTCGGTGGCGCCCCGATTTCTAACCACTCGAGGTCACCAACTAAGGGGGTCATAGGTCAATCTTGATCTAGAACTCCCCTAGTCCCTCTATAGTCCAGTCAATAAAGCCTGGGGAACGAAATAATTAGCGGCAATGAAAATTTTTGCTTTTATTGTTTGGGACAAAATATAGGATACCCAAAAAAATTTTCAACCCTCTGGAGGAAAGGCTTAAGAAGGGAGGGGGTAAAAAAGGTTTTTTCTCATAACTCTGGATAAAAAATTCCGAACGGGTTGAAATTTTTAGGGATGGTTAAGTAAATAATTATACATCTTGTATTAAAATTTCAACCCTCTGGGGTGACGGCTAAGCGGTGGAGGGGGTAGCAAAGATTTTTTTCTCATAACTTCGGATAAAAAATTCCGAATGGGTTCAAATTTTAGAGCATGTTTAACTAAATACTTATCCATTTTGTATTAAAATTTCAACCCTCTGGGGTGATGGCTAAGCAGTTGAGGGGGTACTAAAGTTTTTTCTCATAACTTCGGACAAAAAGTTCCGAATGGGTTGAAATTTCAAAGAATGGTTAAGCATACAATTATCTATCTTGTGTTAAAATTTCAACCCTCTGGGGTAAAGGCTAAAGGGTGGAGGGGTTGAGAAAGTTTTTTTTCTCATAACTCCGGATAAAAAATTCCTAATGGGTTGAAATTTTAGAGCATATTTGAGAAAATAATTATTCTTCTTGTGTTGAAATTTCAACCCTCTGGGGCGAAGGCTATACGCTGGAGGGGGTAAGAAAGTTTTTTTCCTCATAACTTCAGATAAAAAATTCCGAACGGGTTGAAATTTTTAAGGATGGTTAAGTTGATGATTATACATCTTGTATTAAAATTTCAACCCTCTGGGATGAAGGCTAAGCGGTGGAGAGGGCGAAAAATACTTTTTCTCATAACTCCGGATAAAAAATTCCGAATGGGTTGAAATTCTAAAGAATGGTTAAGCATACAATTATCTATCTTGTGTTAAAATTTCAACCCTCTGGGTTAAAGGCTATACGCTGGAGGGGGTAGGAAAGTTTTTTTCCTCATAACTCCGGATAAAAAATTCCGAATAGGTTGAAATTTCAAAGAATGGTTAAGCATACAATTATCTATCTTGTGTTGAAATTTCAACCATCTGGGGTAAAGGCTAAAGGATGGAGGGGTTGAGAAAGTTTTTTTTCTCATAAATCCGGATAAAAAATTCCGAATGGGTTGAAATCTCAGAGCATGTTTAAGAAAATAATTATTCATCTTATTCGCCCCCTCTGGGGCGAAGGCTATACGCTGGAGGGGGTAAGAAAGTTTTTTTCCTCATAACTTCAGATAAAATTTTCCGAACGTTTTGAAATTTTTAAGTTTTTAAGTAAGAAATGGTTAAGTTGGTACTTATCAGAGCTGTGCTAAGCACCGAAAAAAAGTGCTTCGAGCACTAAGCCCTAAGCACTCGAAAAAAAAGGCTTCGAGTCTCGAGTTCTAAGCACCGCTTTCGACAGAAGGCTCCAGATTACCGAGCATTTTTGCAAAAGTAATTGAATATTTCGAGCACTAAGCACTAAGTACTTTAGTGGGAACTATTTCATGTAATGTTGTTTGAATGAAACTCTTTAGCTTCATCGACATATCTAAAATTATGATTTCGAGACTGGGAAAACCTCAAATGCCATTTTATTTGTTTTGTGAAACGCATGCATTCAATTTACATTCTGGTACTAGTTAATCTTATTCGTCGATCTGAATCTGAATGGCTGTTCCTAATCAATGCATAAAGTTGAATTAATAATCGAGGACCAATTATTTTATAAGCGAGAACACATTACTGAAAAAATGTGGAAAGCACTGACGTGAGATCAGGAGCTTTTACGCGCTTGTTCTAAAGTCTTTTCTCAGACTTAAAAAGAGTGCGATTCAAAATCAGCCAGCACAATGAGTGTGAAAGAATCAATAAACATATATCTTAAATGGAAGTTGAGTGAACTTACAGTTCAGCAAATTCTTCGATCTAGCATTCTTTCCACATTTCTATACCATATATAAGTTGTTGTAGTTGAGTGTCATCAATTATAACCGAATTTCAGATTCATAATTGCTGAGCTATCGGACAGGTCTGGCCCAATAACTAACTTGACTTATATTTGGATAATAAACTAATTCTATTAATATGGAATCTCTATCTCATCTCTTTCGGATCATAGAGAATATTCAGCCAAACATTTTCAAATTGGACCACCGTTTCTTCATCACGAGTCAAATCCAACCGATGGCGATCATTTTCAGCTCGATATTCAGAAATTACAGACATTTGGGAAAAAAATAGTCCTCTTGTCGCAAAATTCATAATGACATTTCCATTCAAAATATGACAACTGCACACACCAGTATTTTAGACATGTTTGTCATAAAAATTAACCCACAGAATTAGTTTCATTTTCGGCTCAATATTCACTCATTATGACAACTTGTCATAAAATTAAAACCACCCTCATAGAGATTTATAGTTGATGTGATGTGAATTCATAGATAGAAATATAATCTGTGACTTCATTTTCAGAAAAACTCATATCTTCTGGAGATTGTAAGCTATGATGATGAAATTCTAAAATATTTTAGGTACCTATACCCTGCATAAATGCCCTAAATTGTTGTGATCTGACGAATAACTTATGAGATATCGTGTATTGAAAAAAAACATTTTGGGAATTTTAAAAGAATTTTCTCTCGTGACGATTTTCTCGAAATTTGGTACACTCCTTCCTTTTAACGCTATCTAGACATTCTCTAAGTTACGAATTGATAGGATGAATATTCAAGAAATTAATGTTATTAACTGCTAAACTATTCGATGGATTTGGCCCAATAACGAACTTGACCGAGATATTTGCACACTCGACCTATTCTGAAAAAATGAAAACTCTAGGTCCCTTCCTTCGGAAGATAGAGAGTATACGGCCGGAGGGCCGGCGGGCCGGACATACTCAAGTTTGACCTCGAATTCTTCATCAAGAAGTCAAACCCAATCGATTGAGGCCATTTTCGGCTCGATATTCGGAAATTACAGACATTTGGACAGAACGATAGCCCGCCTGTTCCACTAGTAACAAGCCCGCAAAAACAAAAAATTTTCTGGCCATCATAACCATAAAGTCAAATCAATGGTGACTGAAGAAATACTGAATATTAATTCAAAACGATCATATTATCTTTGCGGACATAAAAAAATTTAGAAAGCACTGACGTGAGGTCAGATTGCTTTGGCGCTCTTGTTGACCTACTTGCGAGTGAATATTCAAACCTTAACAAATCTATAAGCTCTCTGATCGGGTGAACAATAGTCTTTTTCCGTACTATGGGACAATGTGATGTAAATATGAAAGCCTAATGAATAAACAAACCTTTATCTCAATTTGAAAATAACTACTCATAATTTTCACCAAATTTTGTTCTATGCTTCTCCTAAAAACTTACGTCATTGCTTTTCTGAGTTTTGACAACGCCATCAAATTTTTTCTCTTTGATAAAAATTTTTGATTAATATTACGTCTGTGCTTTTCTGAATTTTGACAACGTCATCGACATCGAATTCTACCTTTATGAATTCTATGAAAATTTTGATTGATATTACGCCAACTGACACTGATATCTAGGTCCGCAAGTTGTCAAACGAATATTGATCTGTGATGGCAAATCTTTCAATGACAAAGCTCGGACTTCATGACATTTCTATTTTTCTCTTGAGTAAATGAAAAAAATGATCATATCTTCAGAAGGGGAAAAGCTACGACAATGAAATTTGGGGATGAGTAAGATATCGGTAACCTCAATATATATACGGATTTTTATTTAAATCTAAATGAAGTCTTAGGAGATATTGAGTATTGAAAATTTTTTTTTGGGAATTTTTTTAAAATTTTCTAGCGCGACGATTTCTGCGAAATTTTGCAAGCCATTTCGTTTCAGCCTCCCTCAATAACATTCCAAGTATCAACTTGATCGGATGGATATTCTAGTAGTTATTGAGGAAACAAAATTTCAGATGCTCATAACTACTGAACCATCCGACGGATTTGGCCCAATAACGAACTTGACCGAGATATTTGGACAATTAACCTATTCTGAAAATTTGAAAACTCTAGCTGATTCCTTTTGGATGCTAGAGAGGATACGGCCGGACGGCCGGCCGGACAGACTCAACTTTCGCCACGAATTCTTCATCAGGGAGTCGAACCCAATCGATTGAGACCATTTTCGGCTCGATATTCCAAAATTACAGACATTCGGGCAAAATGATAGGCACTCTGTTCGGGTGAACAAGAGCGCCAAAAATCAAATACCGTACCTGCTTATATTGACCCTACTTCAAGAATTCGGAAAGGCTTAGTGCTTAGCGGATTACTAAGCACTAAGATTTTCGCGAGAGTGCTCCGAAAAACAAGCACTAAGCACTAGCCTTCGAAAAGTGCTCGCGAGCACAGTGCTCGGAAGCACTAAAGTGCTTAGAGTGCTTTCACGAGCACTAAGCACAATGCTTTGGCACAGCTCTGGTACTTATCCATCTTGTGTTGAAATTTCAACCCTCTGGGGTGAAGGCTAAGCGGTGGAGGGGCTTTTCAGAACAGTTGAGTTCATAGGCGATCTAGTTCATGAGTGCTGTAGAAGAACTATTGGAAACGATAAATTGACATACAGCGATCACCTACTCCTCAGGGATTTTGAATGGTTAGGCGAAAAATACTAAACTCGCTTTATTTTAAGAACAGTTGGTACTTATCCATCTTGTGTTGAAATTTCAACCCTCTGGGGTGAAGGCTAAGCGGTGGAGGGGCTTTCTTTCCATAACTCTGGATAAAAAATTCCGAAAATTTCAACCTTTTGTGATCTAGGTCAAGTGGTCGACGGGTCGAAACAAGAATGTTTCCGAAACATTTTATAAATAATTCCGAATAGGTTGAGAGTTAAAAGTATGGCCAGGCAGAATATCATTCATCTCGTGTTGAAATCTCAATTCTCTGGGGTGGAGGTTAAGGGAATTAAAACGTACAAAAATTCTCAAACTCAAAAACCATTTATCATAGTGAAATTGGTTTTTCAATCAATTCAATTACCCCGCTATTTTCCGCACTCAATTAAAAAAAAATACGCTAATCGCTATAAAATGGAACTTTATCCGCTATAAGTGTGAAGTAATCTCCGTATCGTTGTTATAACGAACTCAACCTCGAAACCCATTGTTGAGTGAAAAGAATGACTTTTTTACATGTAAAATTACTCACAGAATGTTCAACTGCCGAACATTATTGATGTAACTGTAACAGCTCACTATAGCTTTCCAAAATAATTCTGAACCATGATTTACTCCATACATTGTTTCTTGATAAAGACGAATACATTCTTTTTTTTTCCAAATTTTTAAATTCTCATATTTATAGTCCTGAGAAATGTCATGACTAATTACAACATAATTTGCTTTCTTGCAAGTCCCCATACTATTTGATGTTAAATTCTCAAAGTCTTGATATTTTCCGTAATTAGAAAACAAAGTACATTTGAAAAATCGGGAAATTCGTGAATTGTTCAAAATTCACAATTTTCATCAAACAATCCCGGCCATATTCGATTTTTAGTCTGTAAGACACGCTCATCGATAATCGCATTACGATATCAGCCATGGTTTCCCACTCAAATAACCAAAAAGGGTAAGTCGCTGAATTCCAAGTTCCATAAATCGCTGGATAATCATTGTCCTTCTTAATTCGGCTTATATAGGATATCTGTCAAAAACCTTTCGGGTGGAAGGGTCAAGGATGCACGCTGCCTGAGTACCGACCAAATTGAAAAATACCTTTGGATCTTGTGTTGAAATTTCAACTCTCTGGGGTAAAAGCTAAGCGGTGGAGGGGGTGGGTAATGTCCATAACTCTGGGTAAAAAATTCCGAATGGGTTGAAATAGACCGAGATATTTGGACAATCAACCTATTCTGAAAATATGAAAACTCTAGCTCATCTCATTCAGATGCTAGAGAGTATACGGACGGATCGGCCGGGCGGCCGGCTGGACAGACTCAACTTTCGCCACAGATTCTTCATCGGGGAGTCAAACCCAATCGATTGAGACCATTTTCGTAATATATATTCTAAAATTACAGACATTTAGGCAAAATGATAGGCACTCTGTTCGAGTGAACAAGAGCACCAAAAAAGGTTAGTGGTGATTTTTTTGAAAAATCAAGTACTGGATCGCAAATATGGAGGAAATCCATAACGTTAAGTGGGCCTTTTTCAGTTCAAGATGTCTACATACACAATGAAATACAGAACGAAGATCCATATTAAACCATTGAGCCATGTTTTTGTTTCAATCGATCGAATTTTCCACATAATTAAAGTATCACGTTTACTAGTCTGAGCTCATAATATTCAACAAATTGAGAAAAGAAAATTTTCTCCCTTTTTTTCACATTTTTGCTTCAGACCATTGTAAGATTTTCCAAAATTATCTGAAATGTTGTTAATTCAATCAATGTCTGCAATTGAAATGTGAAAAAAGTTCAGAAAATTTTTTTCCTCATTTTGTTGAAGATTATGAGATCAGAGCAAACAAAGTTATTCTTTGATTTTATCAAAATTTCGACCGAGTAAAACAAAAAAATGGCTGGGTGGATTAGATAGTCTTTTCGTTGAGTTTTTGTGGACATATTGTACTATAGTACAATAATCAATATTTTCGATCCAGTGCTTAGCTTTCGAAAAAACCCCCCTTTTTTATTGCACTTTTAAATGCCTGTGACGAAACAGCTATGGCTATGAGTTGACGGATATTCCTTCAAGTTTCTGGAACCTTCCTTCAATTTTCTGTATAATCGTTGGTTGCTGAGATATCGAGAATCAAAAACATATGAATCCTTTTTCATTTGAAGACCGATAATAACTCTGCCAGAAATGGACGTATCAAGGTCGAAGAAAAAGTAATTGAAGCTGAATGAACAAGGTATCCGATCATTATGGTTGCTTAGCAAAAAATTGTTTTCCACGCTCGTAGACCAAATAAAAGTGTTAAAAAAATTTTGAACTTTTATTGTCGCTGATATGTCTAAGATTAGTCATTGAGCACTAACGCAACAAAATTTTAGAGCTTTGATTCAAAAACTCAACACTTGGAGCTACAATTTCCAAGTTTTTGATTTTTCATACAACCATTTATCTCAAAGTTATGGCCTTCTGAAAATCGTCCAATAATTAGGAAATTTCGTTTGATATTTGAAATTTTTTCTGTTTTTTTTCCAATGTAAGCACAAATTTTTTTGACGTCCTTTCCAAAAACTTCCATATCTTCAAATAAATGCACTTAATTTCTGATAAGATATCTGATTTCAAAAATCTAAGTAAAATAAAACAATTTTTCCTAGAACGTATTATCATTACCTACTTGGCGAATGAAATTTATGCCACTCTAAAAAACCATCGCTACTCAAATTGTTTCACAGTGTGCGTATCGTTGAGCAAACAGGATAGAAATGTGTAAACTTCTGCAAAACTCAGTGCCGGATTAACCTTTAGGCAGAGTAGGCGACTGCCTAGGGGCCCCCGCGTCAGCTGGGGCCCCCACCAGCAAGGGGTCCCACATAAGTTAAGGGCCCTAACAGATTTTTGGAATTACATTTTCAACAATAAATAAAATATTCATTGCAATGTAATATGTCTGGTTGTTACAATGGTCTACAGGCTCATATTAAAAAAATAAATAATCTCGCTCATTATGTTCCATGTGCAGCACACTCACTGAATTTGGTTGGAGTACGTGCTGTGGAGAGCTGCATTAGAGCAATTTCATTTTAGGAATTTGTACAGGCACTACATAAGGTCGTTGATACAGAGCATTGCAAGCCACTAGATCGACGTCCTGGATCCTCTTGAGAATCTACAAAAATGAGTCACATTCTTTATGTTCAGATGTTATTCTCCTATTCAAATTAATTTTCTTTTCAAAATCAATAAGTTTCTCCCCGAAGTAATGTTTTTCTAATTGCAATATAAAATCCTTCTTTTATTCAACAGTCTTTGAATTATCGTGAAAAACAATTTCAGTATCAAGCAAATGAAGTAATGATTACATTTCTCATTAATAATAATTTTGATTGATGTTTAATTATATTTTAATTTTTTTTTTATCGTTCAAAAACTGCTTCATTCGGGAATGAAAATCCAATTGATAATGGACAAAAATACTCAACCATAAAACTGGAGATTTCGACTATGAATAGAGGTATCGAAGGGACCGCACGTGATTATATTGCCTGGTTTTCTAAACATGTGTCATCTCAGGCCTGTGTTGCCGCTGGCTTGATGAGAACATATTCAGGGCTATTCACTAACTCAAGTTGCTTTCGCCGTGGATATCCAAAGCAACTCGTAGAACAACTTTCGATAGCCACTGCTACCCTTTTTTGGTATTCTCTAACTAACCATCAACAACTGTTGTTATCATAACAACTTTTTGTGAAGAGAGTCATGGCAACACCGCAAAATAGTTCAAATGTCTGTTTTCTCGATTCAACCAAAGACAAATGATATGGATTTTTCTGTGGAATAAGCACATACATAACCTTCCAAATCACGAAAAATTACCGTTAAAGATAGTTGCGAAAAGATTTCAATTATTTTCGAGGAATCAGTACTGTTACTATGGAAGAAGGATGAGGTTATATAAAAGACAATTTTCGGTATTTTTAATTTAACATCTCTTATTTTAGACATAACAGGTTTAAGAAGGCAAGCAATGAAGATATCAATTTATGATGAATTTCCTGTGCGAACATAAAGTGATGATGAAAGTATAACTATCGCCAGCTGAATCAGTAAAAGTTGGAGAACTGTGAATGCAACTCACAAAAGAGTTGAATAATATGAAGACAGCGTTAAGCCTTTGCAGCAGTGGCGCATTTACCCTACAATACTCTATATTAATACCTTTGTAATTCCAAATTCATTAAAAAGTTCATTTGCACTAAAAATGTCATTCTTATTCGATTAAAACTTCTAATTGTTCACATGAATGAAAAAGAAATAATAAACAAACAGTAGCCGACAAGAGTGGTTATCGATAGCTACACCTATGAAGCAGTTGCCAGTAAACTACTAGGGATAGTCACTAGTCGTTATGCATAGTAACTTTCATAACGACTTTCTTGAATAGTGAATACCGATTTCGCGCTTAGCAACTGACCTTGAAGATGACTACGATTTTCGGTGGCTATTCATAGCAACTTGAGTAAATGAATAGCCCTGAATATTAGCACAGATTTTTCTTCAAATTATGTTGGCTTGTGCCAAAATATACAGGTTTTACTAGAATTTATGTTCAAATTTCAAATTGATTTGAAAGTACATTCTCATGAGCGATCGGTAGAATCAACAGTTTTGCCAGGGCCGGATTAACCATGTGGGAGGCCCCTAGGCAGTGCAATTTTCGGGGCCCCTTTTTAACCATCCTCACATTTTTTCAAGTTGATTAGTGGATAGGAGTAACATACATACATTATATACAGGGTATCCCACCGGGAGTGCTCATTAGAATTTGTAATTTTTCAAATGGAAACAGTAGTTTTTTCATTCAAATAAAGATTTGCAAAGAAAAAATAAGTGGAATATTATAAGAATTCTCTCTATATCTGAAATGCACCATTTTCAAGATATTCAGGAATAACTGTTAGCTACGAGCATAATAAAACAGTGAATAACTCGAAAACGGTTGAAGATGCCGTTAGGGAATGATACATAACATGAATGTGGAATTCGAAGATATATCCGAAAAAGTCGTAATATACAGGGTGTTCCATTATAAATAAGAAATTTGATACCATTTCCGGTGCAACCGGAAGTCACTGAAATTTAAAAATATAGGTAGGTATCATGAATGAAGGTCTTTTCGACTCATATCTTCACACAAAATTTGGAAATATTCGAAGTAATGTTTTATCCATAAATTTTTGATGGGCATTCCCGGTGGGACACCCTGTATACATCAGTATTATCATATCGCAGATTCTCTGATTTCTTACTCACATAAATTTTATGTTTCGATTATCAGAAAAAAATTTCAATGGATATTATAAAATATGATTAAGGTTTTTTTATTCTTGTAGTGTGTATGCTGTAATATAGATACAGACATACAGTGAAGAAAAAAAGACAGCAATATCTAATTTCAACTTTAATCAAGAGAATATAGTTTCCATTTTAACATTTTAACTTTAACTTTTATGTTATTAAATGCAAAAAAAATGAATAAGGAGATAGGTAATTGTTTCATTGATTATGATTTATGATCAATTTTGAAATCAACTCTTCTAACTTTTTAGGATACAAAATCATTCACCACATCTGGAAAACTGATCTTTTCCAATATATCAATTTCGATCGCCATTATCGATGAAGAATTCAAACGCTTCTGAGTCATTGATAAACGAATACAATTTTGTATCAATTTTAATTTCGAGAAGTTCCGTTCCTCTGTTGTATTTGATATAATCAAACTCCTATATATTTGTAATGCTATCATCACGTTAGGGAAAGTTGATTGAACCATATTATCAAAAATTAATTTGTATGATTCTTCGGCAGGCATAATTTTATCGTTTCCCGTACTCCTAGCTTCGTTTACTTGCAATACGAAATATTTGAATTGCACCATATCGTTCTTAAGCTCGGGCTCAATGTCATCGGAATAGTATTCTCTGAATTTTTCAGATGCACTTTTGATTTCTTCATCGGTTCTTTTCAAGAAATCTGTAAGAAATCCAAACAGAAGAGATATCGAGAATCGCCATACCTATGTATTAAGGTTCATTGAATAAAAGCTCATTCTTTTTGGAGTTCGATCGCCATCAACTCTTCTCCGAACACGGTACGACTATGAAATCTTGGAGATGCGATCATGTTTTTCGCCCCATAACGACCTTCATATTGATTAACCAGACGAACTACCCGGTGTAATCGAATATTCTCCATGGTCTCACCAAAAATGGCATTGTTTACAAACTTGAACTGGTTTTACCAAATTTGGTGGTCGCCTTTGCACGAAGTTCCGTATCAAAGTCGATATAGGGTTTCTACCAGGGGACTGTCTGAATTTCAAAACTTTTTTTAATTTTGTTAATCTCAAACCCAATTCTAAAACTACCTTCAAATTTCGATAATGAATGATATAATCTTTTTTATCTGAGAGTGTGCATAGTAATTTGGGAAGCTTTGAACCAGAAGGGACTCTGTGCTCCGGACACACTGGTAGATCTTTCTGTAGATCATGAAGATGTTGTGAATATTCCAGATCTACCTGAAGAATATATCCTTCTGGGCTATCATCCGGAACAGTGCTCACATCAACAGACGTATCACACCATTCAAAACCACCAATTGGCAAATATTGACTCATCGCCCATCCATATAAATTATTTACATCAAGATACAGTAAATAAGATTCTGGCTTTGATGGATCAAAATTGGTCATCTGGGGGTTGTTGGCTTCGGATAGTCTGTGCATGCAGCAACTGATCCCTCCACGTATACCCTGTTCCACAAACATAACCATATCAACATTTTTGAGTATCTGAAGCCGACATTTGGTGTATAAGAGCATACAGTCCCAGGTGTAACCTGGCATTGTGTAATACCACATGGAAAATTTTCCATTACGTCTGTGAGTAGGAGTATATCTGTTTTCATATAGAGATCACTATATTCACCTAACGTTTTAATTTTGAATGTTGTCCAAACGGTTTGAGCATGCTGATAAGTTTCATCATCTATGTGAGCGTCGTTTAATTTATTATAAAATTCATGGATCTGTGGAAGTTTGTATCGTTCAGTTTGTTTATATCCGTCATGTAGTCATAACAAAAAGTTCCCTTTCTTGTGAGCAACTCAAATTCACTATCTAGTAGACCAGAAAATTCCTTCTTGAGATTATAAAAATTATCTAAGATTAAAGTAGAGGCCAATTCATCCAAACTAGCCCCCATAAATTTGAAAGAGTTGATAAATCTAAATCTAAGATTGGTTTCCTGATGAAAATATGTAAAAGAAATATATTTTTCTTCATTAATAGGTAGAGTAGTGATACTTCCCCGATGCAAAAGAGATTTTACGATGAAATGACCATCGTAATTGGATAAATTATGAAAAACTATGGGCACAATAAAGAGTTTACGAAAATTTAAATTGCACTGTTGATGTGCCCATCCCCTAAATTCGTAAGAAAAATGATCATGATCTCTAACTATTACATCTTTCTTGTTGAAACTTTTTTCACATATATGACAACTTTTACCAACTTCTCTGGGTGTGCCCGACATTGGTTCAATATGTTTCATATTAGAGTGAACAAAGGAAGTAATTTTATCTATTTCATCAGAATACCAATCCGCGCAATTCTCACCACAAAAACTAGCGTAACGTGAGAAATTATCATCATATGTACATTTTAAATAATATCCTACACTATATGGTACATGCTCCTGATACTTGAATGAAGTTTCACTGATTTTCTTATTGCATTGCCTAAGTAATGATTCAAAGTCTGCGTACACAATAAAGGGACATTTTTGTTTGTAAACAAAATTTCGAAATTCAACATGATCGTAATCAGGAAAAGATACTTTTTGATTATTGAAATCTTTGCACAACTCATAATGTTCATTTAATTTTATCTGAGACGAAAAATAATTCAAACACCTATCACATATAATTTTTTTCCCGTGTTTTTTCGTGAGCTGACTTGAGATAAGTCTGGAAAGATCTTTAATCCAACAATAGTGATATTTAATTTCAAAGTCGTGTATATCTTCTGAAGGTGCGAAATCATAATCCCTCAAATTTGGAAAATATTTATCTTGAACTATTAGTAAATTTACATGAATTTGCGTCAAATGTTGTATAAAATGATTGATTTTCTTTCTCTACCAATTGTAAACCATACACATTCACACATATATCATTCATTTTTTCAAATTTTGCAATTGGCGATAGTTTCATTGGCAGTTCTAAACCATATGTTTTCAGCACGTTATGATAATTGGGATAACTTCTGGTACGATTACAATTAATTGTTGTTGGATAAAGTGCGCTAACAACACTCCCAATAAAAGCATGCATTATCATCATTCTGAACGTTAATACATGCTTGTTTTCTTGAAATTTGATCAGGTAGTTTAATGTAAGATGATCCACCACAGTTATTTCCTATTTCAAATTTATTAATTGCAACTTCCAAGTGAATTATTTTGCTCAAAGCCCACCCGCTACCCTTGTTGCTCATATCCTCTATGTCAGCTATGATACGATCAGTTATGTTAATATCAAACCAAAATTTCAATTCAGTAGATGAATCAATTGTGGCCTTAGGAGTAGTGAAAAATTTCCGATCCACAATTTCAACATCACCATTATTTTTAATGAAATCAGCACAAAAGGTTGCGTTAATTTTCAAAATTGGCATATCCCTCAAAACACTTGAAATTTTTTCTTCAAACAAATGGAAAGCATCGACAAAAAATGGCTTAACATCAAGATGACTCAAATTTATAACAATACCTGTTCTTACTCTACAATTATATAAAGCATTTAAAGTGCGCCATATTACTCGAGAGCTGCGCCTTCGAGTTTGTCCTAATCCAGAACCTATGTATCTTTTTGGAAAAAAATTTATGAAACAGCGCATTCTTTTCAATTGTACAATTTTAGAAAATATCTGGCGTTTTGACCAATACTGAAGTTAAATTTTTCAATGCCAAATTACAGTGATAAATATGCTTACGAATTATATGTAACCATATTTGTGCATTCGCAGGAGAATGATTTTCTTCCATTGATTTTAATGTTTGATCTATTTTCGTCAATGTACCTTCAAAACGATTCATTTCTGCGTAAATAAAAAAAAAAGAATGAAAAAGAAAAATTTAGAAAGCACTGACGTGAGGTCAGTTGGCTTAAACGCTCTTGTGAACCACTTACAATTATTTAAATTTCGAAAAATCATATCTCCAGAACTATTTTCTTGTCGAAGTCGAGAGTGGTATTTTTAGTATACTTCTGATAAAACTGCACCATAAAAAATTTTTATTTGAACAGTGTTATTTGAAAAAAATTTTTTGTTACTCCGAACCTATTCGGCCGATTTGACCGAGATATTTATACCTCAAACCTATTCTGAAAGTTTTAACCCTCTAACTTCATCCGTTTGAGAGTTATCGTGTTCACGGAACGGACGGACGGACGGACAGAATCGATACCACGGATTATTCATCAGTAGGTCCAAACAAAACGATTGATACCACTTTTGCCCAAAACTTCGAAAGTCACAGACATTTGGGCAAATTGATGAGCACTCTGTTCAGGTGAACAAGAGCGCCAAAAACGAATAGAAAAATTTAGAAAGCACTGACGTAAGGTCAGTTGGCTTAGGCGCTCTTGTAAACCACTTACAAATATTTAAATTTTGAAAAATAATATCTCCAGAACTATTAGCGTGTCGAAGTCGAGAGTGGTATTTTTGTATACGTCTAATAAAACTGCACCATAAAAAAAATTTTTGTTTGAACAGTGTCATTTGAAAAAATATTTTTTTTTTACTCCGAACCTATTCGGCCGATTGGACCGAATAACGAAATTAGCCGAGATATTTATACCTCAAACCTATTCTGAAAGTTTCAACTCTCTAACTTCATCCGTTCGAGAGTAATCGTGTTCACGGAACGGACGGACGGACGGACGGACAAAATCGATTTTGACCACGGATTATTCATTAGTAGGTCCAAACAAAATGATTGATACCACTTTTGCCCAAAAATTCGAAAAGTCACAGACATTTGGGCAAATTGATAAGCACTCTGTTCATTTGAACAAGAGCGCCAAAAAATACATGAAATTGGAAAGTATAATATTTTCCTGAGCGAATTATATTTTCCACCATATCAATTAAAATGGGAGTAATTATTTTTATTTCAACTCTTTTCCACAATGCTTTTTAGATTCGAGGAGCTTTTGCCCAAATGCTTTTGATTATTTTTAAAACCTCTTACTCACCAAAGATGTGTAAATTCATGGAAACTTATTGAAATAGATTTGCTCAACTTTTTATTTTTCATACATGAACTTTTCAATATTTTCGTCTGCTCAATGATATCTACAATCATCGAATTATTGGAAATTTTTTGATACATTAAAGTTTTTTCCTAAATATGGCATGAAAAATATCATAATTGAATCGTTTTTGAGAGCACTTTGTTCATGTTGTTCAGAACGATAACTGATTTTCGCTTGAATGAAATTTCTTCACAGATTTTCAGATCTGGTGTTTCCATTTATCGATTTACAAAACCTACTCGTATTCGCATTTCAAAGATTGGAAAATTCTTAATGTTCATGGAATCTTTTATTCATCAACTTATTGGATGGTCAAAATTTGGTGTGAAGGTGAAGGTGTGAAATATCATAATAGCATATTTTTTTCATAGTTCCATGCATATCGATAGCATAATGGAATTGATAGATTTTGTTTTCACTTGAATGAAAAATATCAACCAAATATGGTGATGTTGAAAAAATCTCTTCGATAAAATTCTTCAGTTTCAAATTGGAAGAATAAGTACGACCCTGCCCATCTTTCCTTTTGTTTATGCAATAGAGTTGGCTACACACAATGACAAGAACACGAATGTGGACATATTGCAACTCAACTACGTCTTTGCTTTTGTTTATGTAAAAGAGTCCGTTTGTTGCATGTATATAGGGAGACCGGAAATGTACCATATGACGCTCGATTCTGGATTCATCTAATTGTGGATATGCATATTCGAATCCTGAATCATGTAATTTTGAAGTTATAAATGAAAAGCACTACCTGTTGAACAGCCAGTTCCACCTAGAAATTGAATGTGGATAAGGGTCTGCTTCTCTATACATCGATTGTGGTATAGGTCCAGCGAGACAATTCTCACCTGCTGTCAAGCTGAGCAGTAATGACTGCGTGATATCCTTTGATGATTGGGAATGGGAGTCATTTATTGCAATAATCGAAAATGGTTATCAACACGAATGTGGAGCTACAGTTGTACGATGAACTGGTGAATGTATGATTACTAGCGTCACAAAATGGGGAAACTGCATATATTTCAGTGAAGTTGACTTGAATAAGATATCTCAATTGAATCATATGATAATTATCAGTCGTCCTTGAATGTTGAAAAATCTCCGAATGACTTTGTATTACTTTAAATTCATGGACACCATCAAAGAATTGATACAAACTCCAGCAACAATTCTGTTGAAGATTTCATAAATGCTTTCTGTAGAATTAATCCTTGTGTCCAGAGTTATGCAATTTTAGAATGTATTTATAATACTTTCATAGGAATAAAGTATTGAACGATGTAAATAATTAACATTATGTTGGGTCAATAAAAATACTGAAATTGTTTTAATAGTCCATTTCCACTCAAAGCACCTTCGAAGCTACGTCAGTGCTTATTTCAGATCTACTGAACAAATTGAACATGGATAGTGACAATAAGTTGGTGCTTTTCAAGAAAAAATTCAGTACTGATTCAACGTCAGTGCTTTTACATTGAGAGAAATCATCCAAATACTTCACGTTAGTGCTTTCGACATTGCAGTGTTGAAATTAGTCCAACTGTAGCTACTTCACGTCAGCGCTTTCCGAAATTTCAGTGTTAAAATTAGTTCAACTGTTGTAACTTCTTGTCAGTGCTTTCAAATTTCTGTGTTGAAATTTGTCCAACTGTAGCTACTTCACGTCAGTGCTTTCACCACATTCAGCTTTTCAGAAACTGATTCAACGTCAGTGCTTCTACATTGAGTAATCCATTCAATTGATTCAATTGATTCAATTTCAATCAGATGAGTGTACTAAACGATGTTCTTTTCGCATTCAAATTGAACAAGAGAACCTGACAATGAGTTGGTGCTCTTCAAAAAAAAAATTTCAGTACTGATTCAACGCCAGTGATTTTACATTGAGAGAAATCATTCAACGTCAGTGCTTTCAATCGAGTGTCAAATATTTACTATTAGAGGCACAAAACTTCCACCTATACCAACAGCTTGTTTGGTCCAAGGCTTGGAAGTACGCCTATTGACTTAGCTATCCTGAGTTCTCAAACCCACACACACATTTTTTCATAAAAAACTAGAGTTGACGACGGTCGGCAATATAGACAGGCTAAGGGAGCTTGTGTTGAATGATTGTTTGGGCTATTACCATCATCTATTGTGGATGTAATGATTTCCGACGTTTCGATAGACATCTCTTGTCAGATGTCTATCGAAACGTCGGAAATCACCATCCACAATAGATGATGGTAATAGCAAACAATCATTCAACACAGCTCCATCATCAACAATATCTCGTCATCAACTAAGGGAGCTTGATCTAGAATCCGCTAGGTGGCGCACCGGTCGGTGGCGCCCCGATTTCTAACCACTCGAGGTCACCAACTAAGGGTCATAGGTCAATCTTGATCTAGAACTCCCTAGTCCTCTATAGTCCAGTCAATAAAGCCTGGGAACGAAATAATTTGCGGCAATGAAAATTTTTGCTTTTATTGTTTGGGACAAAATATAGGATACCCAAAAAATTTTCAACCCTCTGGAGGAAAGGCTTAAGAAGGGAGGGGGTAAAGGTTTTTCTCATAACTCTGGATAAAAAATTCCGAACGGGTTGAAATTTTTAGGGATGGTTAAGTAAATAATTATACATCTTGTATTAAAATTTCAACCCTCTGGGGTGACAGCTAAGCAGTGGAGGGTAGCAAAGATTTTTCTCATAACTTCGGATAAAAAATTCCGAATGGGTTCAAATTTTAGAGCATGTTTAACTAAATACTTATCCATTTTGTATTAAAATTTCAACCCTCTGGGGTGATGGCTAAGCGGTTGAGGGGTACTAAAAGTTTTTTCTCATAACTTCGGACAAAAAGTTCCGAATGGGTTGAAATTTCAAAGAATGGTTAAGCATACAATTATCTTGTGTTAAAATTTCAACCCTCTGGGGTAAAGGCTAAAGGGTGGAGGGTTGAGAAAGTTTTTTCTCATAACTCCGGATAAAAAATTCCTAATGGGTTGAAATTTTAGAGCATATTTGAGAAAATAATTATTCTTCTTGTGTTGAAATTTCAACCCTCTGGGGCGAAGGCTATACGCTGGAGGGGTAAGAAAGTTTTTTCCTCATAACTTCAGATAAAAAATTCCGAACGTTTTGAAATTTTTAAGGATGGTTAAGTTGGTACTTATCAGAGCTGTGCTAAGCACCGAAATAAAGTGCTTCGAGCACTAAGCCTAAGCACTCGAAAAAAGGCTTCGAGTCTCGAGTTCTAAGCACCGCTTTCGACAGAAGGCTCCGGATTACCGAGCACTTTTGCAGAAGTAATTGAATATTTCGAGCACTAAGCACTAAGTACTTTAGTGGGAACTATTTCATGTAATGTTGTTTGATTGAAACTCTTTAGCTTCATCGACATATCTAAAATTATGATTTCGAGACTGGAAAAACTCAAAAGCCATTTTATTTGTTTTGTGAAACGCATGCATTCAATTTACATTCTGGTACTAGTTAATCTTATTCGTCGATCTGAATCTGAATGGCTGTTCCTAATCAATGCATTAAGTTGAATTAATAATCGAGGACCAATTATTTTATAAGCGAGAACACATTACTGAAAAAATGTGGAAAGCACTGACGTGAGATCAGGAGCTTTTACGCGCTTGTTCTAAAGTCTTTTCTCAGACTTAAAAGAGTGCGATTCAAAATCAGCCAGCACAATGAGTGTGAAAGAATCAATAAACATATATCTTAAATGGAAGTTGAGTGAACTTACAGTTCAGCAAATTCTTCGATCTGGCATTCTTTCCACATTTCTATACCATATATAAGTTGTTGTAGTTGAGTGTCATCAATTATAACCGAATTTCAGATTCATAATTGCTGAGCTATCGGACAGGTCTGGCCCAATAACTAACTTGACTTATATTTGGATAATAAACTAATTCTATTAATATGGAATCTCTATCTCATCTCTTTCGGAACATAGAGAATATTCAGCCAAACATTTTCAAATTGGACCACCGTTTCTTCATCACGAGTCAAATCCAACCGATGGCGATCATTTTCAGCTCGATATTCAGAAATTACAGACATTTGGGAAAAAATAGTCCTCTCTGTCGCAAAATTCATAATGACATTTCCATTCAAAATATGACAACTGCACACACCAGTATTTTAGACATGTTTGTCATAAAAATTAACCCACAGAATTAGTTTCATTTTCGGCCCAATATTCACTCATTATGACAACTTGTCATAAAATTAAAACCACCCTCATAGAGATTTATAGTTGATGTGATGTGAATTCATAGATAGAAATATAATCTGTGACTTCATTTTCAGAAAAACTCATATCTTCTGGAGATTGTAAGCTATGATGATGAAATTTTAAAATATTTTAGGTACCTATACCCTGCATAAATGCCCTAAATTGTTGTGATCTGACGAATAACTTATGAGATATCGTGTATTGAAAAAAAACATTTTGGGAATTTTAAAAAAAATTTCTCTCGTGACGATTTTCTCGAAATTTGGCACACTCCTTCCTTTTAACGCTATCTAGATATTCTCTAAGTTACGAATTGATAGGATGAATATTCAAGAAATTAATGTTATTAACTGCTAAACTATTCGATGGATTTGGCCCAATAACGAACTTGACCGAGATATTTGGACACTCGACCTATTCTGAAAAAATGAAAACTCTAGGTCCCTTCCTTCGGAAGATAGAGAGTATACGGCCGGAGGGCCATGGGCCGGACATACTCAAGTTTGACCTCGAATTCTTCATCAAGAAGTCAAACCCAATCGATTGAGGCCATTTTCGGCTCGATATTCGGAAATTACAGACATTTGGACAGAACGATAGCCCGCCTGTTCCACTAGTTACAAGCCCGCAAAAACAAAAATTTTCTGGCCATCATAACCATAAAGTCAAATCAATGGTGACTGAAGAAATACTGAATATTAATTCAAAACGATCATATTATCTTTGCGGACATAAAAAATCAAATACCGTACCTGCTTATATTGACCCTACTTCAAGAATTCGGAAGAGGCTTAGTGCTTAGCGGATTACTAAGCACTAAGATTTTCGCGAGAGTGCTCCGAAAAAACAAGCACTAAGCACTAGCCTTCGAAAAGTGCTCGCGAGCACAGTGCTCGGAAGCACTAAAGTGCTTAGAGTGCTTTCACGAGCACTAAGCACAATGCTTTGGCACAGCTCTGGTACTTATCCATCTTGTGTTGAAATTTCAACCCTCTGGGGTGAAGGCTAAGCGGTGGAGGGCTTTTCAGAACAGTTGAGTTCATAGGCGATCTAGTTCATGAGTGCTGTAGAAGAACTATTGGAAACGATAAATTGACATACAGCGATCACCTACTCCTCAGGGATTTTTTGAATGGTTAGGCGAAAAATACTAAACTCGCTTTATTTTAAGAACAGTTGGTACTTATCCATCTTGTGTTGAAATTTCAACCCTCTGGGGTGAAGGCTAAGCGGTGAAGGGCTTTCTTTCCATAACTCTGGATAAAAATTCCGAAAAATTTCAACCTTTTGTGATCTAGGTCAAGTGGTCGACGGGTCGAAACAAGAATGTTTCCGAAAACATTTCATAAATAATTCCGAATAGGTTGAGAGTTAAAAAGTATGGCCAGGCAGAATGTGTTGAAATCTCAATTCTCTGGGGTGGAGGTTAAGGGAATTAAAACGTACAAAAATTCTCAATGAAACCATTTATCATAGTGAAATTGGTTTTTCAATCAATTCAATTACCCCGCTATTTTCCGCACTCAATTAAAAAAAAATACGCTAATCGCTATAAAATGGAACTTTATCCGCTATAAGTGTGAAGTAATCTCCGTATCGTTGTTATAACGAACTCAACCTCGAAACCCATTGTTGAGTGAAAAGAATGACTTTTTTACATGTAAAATTACTCACAGAATGTTCAACTGCCGAACATTATTGATGTAACTGTAACAGCTCACTATAGCTTTCCAAAATAATTCTGAACCATGATTTACTCCATACATTGTTTCTTGATAAAGACGAATACATTCTTTTTTTTTCCAAATTTTTAAATTCTCATATTTATAGTCCTGAGAAATGTCATGACTAATTACAACATAATTTGCTTTCTTGCAAGTCCCTTACTATTTGATGTTAAATTCTCAAAGTCTTGATATTTTCCGTAATTAGAAAACAAAGTACATTTGAAAAACCGGGAAATTCGTGAATTGTTCAAAATTCACAATTTTCATCAAACAATCCCGGCCATATTCGATTTTTAGTCTGTAAGACACGCTAATCGATAATCGCATTACGATATCAACCATGGTTTCCCACTCAAATAACCAAAAAGGGTAAGTCGCTGAATTCCAAGTTCCATAAATCGCTGGATAATCATTGTCCTTCTTAATTCGGCTTATATAGGATATCTGTCAAAAACCTTTCGGGTGGAAGGGTCAAGGATGCACGCTGCCTGAGTACCGACCAAATTGAAAAATACCTTTGGATCTTGTGTTGAAATTTCAACTCTCTGGGGTAAAAGCTAAGCGGTGGAGGGGTGGGTAATGTCCATAACTCTGGGTAAAATTCCGAATGGGTTGAAATAGACCGAGATATTTGGACAATCAACCTATTCTGAAAATATGAAAACTCTAGCTCATCTCGTTCAGATGCTAGAGAGTATACGGACGGATCGGCCGGACGGCCGGCTGGACAGACTCAACTTTCGCCACAGATTCTTCATCGGGGAGTCAAACCCAATCGATTGAGACCATTTTCGTAATATATATTCTAAAATTACAGACATTTAGGCAAAATGATAGGCACTCTGTTCGAGTGAACAAGAGCACCAAAAAAGGTTAGTGGTGATTTTTTTGAAAAATCAAGTACTGGATCGCAAATATGGAGGAAATCCATAACGTTAAGTGGGCCTTTTTCAGTTCAAGATGTCTACATACACAAAAACAGAACGAAGATCCATATTAAACCATTGAGCCATGTTTTTGTTTCAATCGATCGAATTTTCCACATAATTAAAGTATCACGTTTACTAGTCTGAGCTCATAATATTCAACAAATTGAGAAAAGAAAATTTTCTCCTTTTTTCACATTTTTTGCTTCAGACCATTGTAAGATTTTCCAAAATTATCTGAAATGTTGTTAATTCAATCAATGTCTGCAATTGAAATGTGGAAAAAGTTCAGAAAATTTTTTTCTCATTTTGTTGAAGATTATGAGATCAGAGCAAACAAAGTTATTCTTTGATTTTATCAAAATTTCGACCGAGTAAAACAAAAAAATGGCTGGGTGGATTAGATAGTCTTTTCGTTGAGTTTTTGTGGACATATTGTACTATAGTACAATAATCAATATTTTCGATCCAGTGCTTAGCTTTCAGAAAAAACCCCTTTTTTATTGCACTTTAAATGCCTGTGACGAAACAGCTATGGCTATGAGTTTAAGGATATTCCTTCAAGTTTCTGGAACCTTCCTTCAATTTTCTGTATAATCGTTGGTTGCTGAGATATCGAGAATCAAAAACATATGAATCCTTTTTCATTTGAAGACCGATAATAACTCTGCCAGAAATGGACGTATCAAGGTCGAAGAAAAAGTAATTGAAGCTGAATGAACAAGGTATCCGATCATTATGGTTGCTTAGCAAAAAATTGTTTTCCACGCTCGTAGACCAAATAAAAGTGTTAAAAAAATTTTGAACTTTTATTGTCGCTGATATCTCTAAGATTAGTCATTGAGCACTAACGCAACAAAATTTTAGAGCTTTGATTCAAAAACTCAACACTTGGAGCTACAATTTCCAAGTTTTTGATTTTTCATACAACCATTTATCTCAAAGTTATGGCCTTCTGAAAATCGTCCAATAATTAGGAAATTTCGTTTGATATTTGAAATTTTTTCTGTTTTTTTCCAATGTAAGCACAAATTTTTTTGACGTCCTTTCCAAAAACTTCCATATCTTCAAATAAATGCACTTAATTTCTGATAAGATATCTGATTTCAAAAATCTAAGTAAAATAAAACAATTTTTCCTAGAACGTATTATCATTACCTACTTGGCGAATGAAATTTATGCCACTCTAAAAACCATCGCTACTCAAATTGTTTCACAGTGTGCGTATCGTTGAGCAAACAGGATATAAATGTGTAAACTTCTGCAAAACTCAGTGCCGGATTAACCTTTAGGCAGAGTAGGCGACTGCCTAGGGGCCTCGCGTCAGCTGGGGGCCCTGCACCAACAAGGGTCCCACATAAGTTAAGGGCCCTAACAGATTTTTGGAATTACATTTTCAACAATAAATAAAATATTCATTGCAATGTAATATGTCTGGTTGTTACAATGGTCTACAGGCTCATATTAAAAAATAAATAATCTCGCTCATTATGTTCCATGTGCAGCACACTCACTGAATTTGGTTGGAGTACGTGCTGTGGAGAGCTGCATTAGAGCAATTTCATTTTAGGAATTTGTACAGGCACTACATAAGGTCGTTGATACAGAGCATTGCAAGCCACTAGATCGACGTCCTGGATCCTCTTGAGAATCTACAAAAATGAGTCACATTCTTTATGTTCTGATGTTATTCTCCTATTCAAATTAATTTTCTTTTCAAAAATCAATAAGTTTCTCCCCAAGTAATGTTTTTCTAATTGCAATATAAAATCCTTCTTTTATTCAACAGTCTTTGAATTATCGTGAAAAACAATTTCAGTATCAAGCAAATGAAGTAATGATTACATTTCTCATTAATAATAATTTTGATTGATGTTTAATTATATTTTAATTTTTTTATTTATCGTTCAAAAACTGCTTCATTCGGGAATGAAAATCCAATTGATAATGGACAAAAATACTCAACCATAAAACTGGAGATTTCGACTATGAATAGAGGTATCGAAGGGACCGCACGTGATTATATTGCCTGGTTTTCTAAACATGTGTCATCTCAGGCCTGTGTTGCCGCTGGCTTGATGAGAACATATTCAGGGCTATTCACTAACTCAAGTTGCTTTCGCCGTGGATATCCAAAGCAACTCGTAGAACAACTTTCGATAGCCACTGCTACACTTTTTGGTATTCTCTAACTAACCATCAACAACTGTTGTTATCATAACAACTTTTTTGTGAAGAGAGTCATGGCAACACCGCAAAATAGTTCAAATGTCTGTTTTCTCGATTCAACCAAAGACAAATGATATGGATTTTTCTGTGGAATAAGCACATACATAACCTTCAAAATCACGAATAATTACCGTTAAAGAAAGTTGCGAAAAGATTTCAATTATTTTCGAGGCATCAGTACTGTTACTATGGAAGAAGGATGAGGTTATATAAAAGACAATTTTCGGTATTTTTAATTTAACATCTCTTATTTTAGACATAACAGGTTTAAAAAGGCAAGCAATGAAGATATCAATTTATGATGAATTTCCTGTGCGAACATAAAGTGATGATGAAAGTATAACTATCGCCAGCTGAATCAGTAAAAGTTGGAGAACTGTGAATGCAACTCACAAAAGAGTTGAATAATATGAAGACAGCGTTAAGCCTTTGCAGCAGTGGCGCATTTACCCTACAATACTCTATATTAATACCTTTGTAATTCCAAATTCATTAAAAAGTTCATTTGCACTAAAAATGTCATTCTTATTCGATTAAAACTTCTAATTGTTCACATGAATGAAAAGAAATAATAAACAAACAGTAGCCGACAAGAGTGGTTATCGATAGGTACACCTATGAAGCAGTTGCCAGTAAACTACTAGGGATAGTCACTAGTTATGCATAGTAACTTTCATAACGACTTTCTTGAATAGTGAATACCGATTTCGCGCTTAGCAACTGACCTTGAAGATGACTACGATTTTCGGTGGCTATTCATAGCAACTTGAGTAAATGAATAGCCCTGAATATTAGCACAGATTTTCTTCAAATTATGTTGGCTTGTGCCAAAATATACAGGTTTTACTAGAATTTATGTTCAAATTTCAAATTGATTTGAAAGAACATTCTCATGAGCGATCGGTAGAATCAACAGTTTTGCCAGGGCCGGATTAACCATGTGGGAGGCCCCTAGGCAGTGCAAATTTCGGGGCCCTTTTTAACCATCCTCACATTTTTTCAAGTTGATTAGTGGATAGGAGTAACATACATACATTATATACAGGGTATCCCACCGGGAGTGCTCATTAGAATTTGTAATTTTTTCAAATGGAAACAGTAGTTTTTTCATTCAAATAAAGATTTGCAAAGAAAAATAAGTGGAATATTATAAAAATTCTCTATATCTGAAATGCACCATTTTCAAGATATTCAGGAATAACTGTTTAGCTACGAGCATAATAAAACAGTGAATAACTCGAAAACGGTTGAAGATGCCGTTAGGGAATGATACATAACATGAATGTGGAATTCGAAGATATATCCGAAAAAGTCGTAATATACAGGGTGTTCCATTATAAATAAGAAATTTGATACCATTTCCGGTGCAACCGGAAGTCACTGAAATTTAAAAATATAGGTAGGTATCATGAATGAAGGTCTTTTCGACTCATATCTTCACACAAAATTTGGAAATATTCGAAGTAATGTTTTATCCATAAATTTTTGATGGGCATTCCAGTGAGACACCCTGTATACATCAGTATTATCATATCGCAGATTCTCTGATTTCTTACTCACATAAATTTTATGTTTCGATTATCAGAAAAAATTTCAATGGATATTATAAAATATGATTAAGGTTTTTATTCTTGTAGTGTGTATGCTGTAATATAGATACAGACATACAGTGAAGAAAAAAAAAGACAGCAATATCTAATTTCAACTTTAATCAAGAGAATATAGTTTCCATTTTAACATTTTAACTTTAACTTTTATGTTATTAAATGCAAAAAAATGAATAAGGAGATAGGTAATTGTTTCATTGATTATGATTTATGATCAATTTTGAAATCAACTCTTCTAACTTTTAGGATACAAAATCATTCACCACATCTGGAAAACTGATCTTTTCCAATATATCAATTTCGATCGCCATTATTGATAAAGAATTCAAACGCTTCTGAGTCATTGATAAACGAATACAATTTTGTATCAATTTTAATTTCGAGAAGTTCCGTTCCTCTGTTGTATTTGATATAATCAAACTCCTATATATTTGTAATGCTATCATCACGTTAGGGAAAGTTGATTGAACCATATTATCAAAAAAATTAATTTGTATGATTCTTCGGCAGGCATAATTTTATCGTTTCCCGTACTCTAGCTTCGTTTACTTGCAATACGAAATATTTGAATTGCACCATATCGTTCTTAAGCTCGGGCTCAATGTCATCGGAATAGTATTCTCTGAATTTTTCAGATGCACTTTTGATTTCTTCATCGGTTCTTTTCAAGAAATCTGTAAGAAATCCAAACAGAGATTTTTTAGATTTATAACGTTTATTTGAATAGCACTACACAAATCATTTTATAACAATCACAACAACGGTTATTATGAATTATTCTTAACTATATATGTATATCAAACAAACAAACCATCATCTGAGAATATAATCTTCTCTACCGAGACGACATATCCTGTTTAAATTAAATAAACCCAACACTAAGCCTGCTTCAATAAGAATTCAAATTATAATTTTCAACTGTCCAGACAAACTAAAAATTCGGCAGCGTTAACAGAACGTTCACTTCCGCGAAAAATGTCGAACACATACAGATGAAAAGGTTCGGTGATCAAGGCGTCCAAATCGGGTAAGTGTCAAACTCGGATACACTCCACGCTCAGCTAAGTTTCAAATCCGTATTGCAGGGTAAGATACAATCATTCAACACTACACCTAGTAACTGCAGCTATGACGGGTTTATTATATTGTAAATAAGCAATCTATTATCCAATATCCATAGTTTCAGCGTGTGTTTGAATGTTCTCTCGTATTTAATATTCATTATAGATTCAGGAACCACACCGAACACTCTAGGACCAAGATAACCTATACTCCTCTTCCCAATTGTCTTCCTAGCCCGCAATGTCTCATACATAGTATCTTTAATTCTCGTTTCATAGCTGTGAGCAATCTTCTTGAGGGTGTGTCTATTCTTATTGGTATCAGACGTAAGTTTAAAGCAGTACAGCCGCGTTATGTCCATTATTTGTGACTGCTGATAGAGTTCATCACTTGGAAAAGTTCTCTTTTTCTTCATCATAATTTTTAGGAACCATTTCTGCAGAACCTTAAGTTTTCGTAAATGACACTCATATGCTGCACCCCAAGCAAGAATACCATATGAGAACTGCGAGTGTACCAGAGCGTAGTAGAGGACCTTCATCTGTGGCAGTTCAAGGTAAGCTGCCAGATATCTGAACCTACCTAGTAGGAATCTTGTTTTATTTATAAGGTTCTGTATCTGCAAATCCCATCTGAGGTGTCTGTCCAACACAACACCAAGATACCGAACCGACGTGACCTCGGCAATCACAGTCTGCTCATCGATGATCAGCGGCCCCACATCTGGCAGACTGCTGGAATATGAGACAAATGGTAAATATTTAGTCTTTTCCGCATTCAATGTTAACTTATTAAACTGAAACCATTTTTTTTATTTCCAGGAGTTCTTTTTCAGCTTTAATTTTTAGTTCCCTCCAACTATCTGCACTGAGAAGTATTGCGGTATCATCAGCATAACTAACAATTTTTCCCTCAATCTTCACTTCCAATAAAGAGTTGATGTATATGGTGAACAGAATTGGACCCAACACTGTTCCCTAAATACACCGTAAGTAACCTGTTGAACTTCACTAAATTCTCCATCCACCTCCACTACCTGTTTTCGCTTCATCAAATAATTTTTTAATAGCTGGTAACAGCTCCCTCTAAAACCATAACGATACAATCTATCCAAGAGCTTGCTATGGCAGACCGTATCAAATGCTTTAGCCAAATCAATAAAAACGCACAAGCACGGAAGACTTTCATCTACGAAGTTATAAATATCAGTTATGAGGTGTTTAATAGCATCCTCTGCGCTTTTTAGGGCGAAATCCAAACTGCCTAGGTGAAATTATTTTAAACTTTTCAAGGTACGAGACTATTCTAGATGCAATGATCTTTTCAAAAACCTTAGCCACATTCGAAATAATAGTGATGGGCCTGTAATTCAATACTTCGGTTTCAGCTCCATTCTTGAACAGTGGTTTGATAACACCAAACTTTAGAACATCGGGAAAATCGCCCTTTTCAAAGCATTTATTCACTAAGTGAGCAATTGGATATGCTATTTCCTTACATACTTTCTTGAGTGTCTCAGCTCTTACGTTGTCAAATCCAGCTGCCTTCCCCGATTTCAAGTTCTTTATAATACCTTGTACCTCCACAGGATCAGTTGGATGTAGGTAGATGGTTTCATTTACAGATTTATCTTTTTCCTCGTAGTTTGATGGATCTGGGATCCTTTTTGCAAATATTTCTCCTAATTCACTATAGTGTTTGTTAAATATATTAGCTATTTCTTTTCGGTCTCCTACTGTCTTCCCCGAGCTAGTCACAATTTTACTCACAAAACTCTTCTTCTTACCGTTTCCGCAGACTTCTTCTAAGAAGTTCCATAGTGCCTTCGATTTAGACTTATTTCCCACCACGAATGATTGAAAATACTTTCTCTTAGAATTACGTATAGCCTTTGTCAGACAATTCTTCGACCTATTGTACAGTGTCTTTAATGTTTCATTACTGGGATCCCTTAGTGTGTCCTTATATAATTTATTCTTCTGAGATATATCCTTCAGCAGAGCTGGTGTTACCCATTTTTTCCTGCACACCTTTTCCCTGCCCTTCTCCACAGTGTAAGTACATCCTTTTACATGGAACTCAAGACCCTTCATGAACGCATTGGTGGCCTCGTTTACATCCGATTGCTCATATACACACCTCCAACTCTCTCCCCCCAACCGCCGTCTCAGAAGGCCATGATCTATCCGCTTATATGTCGCTTTACGATATTTGATAGTTTCCTTACTATCTACATTACCTTCGGAACCAGACAGAATGAGCACTATGGGAGAGTGGTCAGTTATACCGACTCTTAGTATGAAGGAAGATGTTTTAATCTCATTTCCTCCTCGTGCAGTCTTCGTCAGAAAATGGTCCAGGCATGTTCGACTGATGGGACGCGTATAACTGTTTATTTGAGATGTATATCCCAGAGTAGCAAAAATGTTCTTATATTCCTCGGAGACATCAGAGCCAGACAGGAGATCAATATTAATATCCCCTGTAATAATGTGATCACAATCTTCGCGAGCATCCTCCAAATATTTTAAAAATGCTATATTAAATAATGCAGCACTTGTAGAAGGTGATCTATAAACTGCTGTCACCTTCATAGATTTTTTATTTTTCTCCAATAACATTTCTATAGCTTTGACTTGATTCAAATTTAATATTCTGTGTCTCATTTTTATATCATTCCTCACATACACTACTACTCCATCATTTTTATTTAAATCACCTTCATTATATATAACATTATAACCCTCCCTCTTGTAAACGCTTAAATCACTCACCTGGAATGTCTCGGTCAAGACAACAACGTCGAATCCTTCATCGACCTGTGCAAGGAACAAATGTAGCTCGTCGAAATTTTTATGAATACTCTGTATATTCATATGAAAAATCTTCCAGATGGCCTTTGGATCTCTCATTTGAGCCCTTATGCCATCAATGTTGTCGACCACTCGAGCCGTTGCAATCTCAGGTGTTATGTCCCTAATGAGTGGGTCCATATTTCAATGTAAACAGCCAACAATTACACAACAATACATCCAACATTGAGCAAATAAGACAAAAGAAAAAAAAAAAAAAAAAAAAAGTATTTACCGAACAACTATCCGCTTGCGCGCCCTATATTCCCCTGAATTATCCACCTCTCTTCGTCTTGCTCCCACAATTACCAGTCCTCTGAGCTCGCATGGAAGTTCCTCCCGATGCTTGCAGCCTGGTTCTGCCTCCCACTTCCCAGTCCTTCACCTTCTCCAGTACCTGACCACGAAAGGAGACCTCCTCGCTGACCTTGGACTCCTCTTCCACCACCAGCTTAGCGTTCTCACCCTTCATCTGCCCGAAACGGGCTATAGGGTCCGGGCTGTTCAAAACGCTTTTAACCTTTTCCGGTTTTGATCTAGGCTCAGTCTCTACCTGAGTCTGTTGCCTGAGCTGATCCACTGAAAACTTTTTACCATTCACAATAAGAAACCTCTGCCGAATGTATGCCTCCTGGTTATTCGATCTCGCCGCACTCAGTCGTTGCCTCAGAAGTCTAAAGTCGTCACGATCCTCCTCGCACAGATCCTCGTTCAAATAAATGCGTGATCCCTTCAATTTATGCCGATTCCTGATTACTTTGTTCTTTGCCAAGTAGGAAAGAAATTCTATCTTCACAACTGATTTCCCTTTCCCTAATTTATAAATATTGTTCACTTCTGTTTCCAGCAAATTTATTCCCAAAAGTGTATTCAACTCGAGTACAGCACAACGTTGTAGATCCACGTCATTCAGCTCCAATCCAGAAACAATGATATTGTTTTTCAAGGACTTCCGTTTGATATCCAGAATCTCGTCTTCCACCTTGGATATTCTTTCCTCAAGATTGTCCAGTCGAGCACTAGTGGTCACGCTCAACTGTCTAATCTCTTCCCTCACCTTTGCGAGTTCTTCCCTGAGAATGGTTGCTTGGTTTGCAAATTCTCTCTTCAAAAGCTCCGCTAGATTTTCATTTACAGCCATTCTCCTCTTGAGAAGCCCTGACGTGTATGCTACGCTTTCGATACAATGAGTAGTCGTGCCTCCAACAGATGCCAGCCAAACAAGCCGGGTCATCAATCAGCGAGTAAACATCTATATTTTTTCCAAAATAATCGTAAAATACATGAAAAAGAGATGATCCCCCCGTCAAACGCTCAGCTAGAACATGAATAGCAAATATATATGCAGCAACCCGTGAAATTTTCAATAATAATTTTCACTTATATTTCAGCTCACATTCGAGAGATCAGGGACGAACAAGAGCCGCCACATGCAGACAAACACCGATTATGTCATAATACACTCGATATCTTATCAACTGAATACCTGTGTGCACTGGTGGAAAAGGATGAAAAACAGGGACACCCTTCACAACAGCCGGGCCGATAGCCGGTGACTCACAGACAAACAAGAGGGCCGCAGGAAAACAAAAATAATATAGGATGAGGAATTCACCAGTACACTCTTGAGCAATCAGCCCAGGCAGCTCGAACTCAAAACGAAAACACCTCGTATACTCACAAATAAAGGTCTCCTCGAAGATAATAACACCGCATATGGAGCATATGCACCGCCGATAATCTGCATGCGTCAACTCCCGGTTATTATATTGACATATCCGTCTGAATTAAATTCAACAAAGAGAAATTAAACAATTGAAATATTAACTTAATTTTGGATCGAAACGATCATTTTACTTGCCGTTTCCACTAAAACTACAACTACCAGAAAAACTGTCAGCTCAATTATCTAACCAACACAAAACGCAACGGGAGCAACTGTAAACACGTCTGATCAGCACCAATACCATATCTTGAGAATCAATATCTCTATAAGATTTTATTCGATGCATCAATTCTGAATAAAGCATATCTACTACAGGTAAATATGTTTCCAACTTTAACTTATTTTTTCTACTGTTCCCTATTTCTTCTGCTGATCCTTCATCCTGATGCCTCTTTCTTTCTCGAAAACGCTGATTTTCATCACTTTATTCGGTATCGGTGTCATTTGCCTTCATCTCATAATCATCAAATAATTCTCTTTGTGATTGCAAAAAATCCAAGAGGGTTTTAAAAACCAATTGCAATTCGAAGCTAAAGCTAGGTTTATGTAGAGACATACTGACACCATTGATTCTATACAATAAGGTATCCCAAAATACTGCCATTACTCCATGTTCCTTTCTATCAGAACACTTTATTAGACATCGAGCCTCGTGAATCGTTTGTGCTGGTTGAGTCTTATCATCAACAATAAAATTGCAAAGCTTTCTGAAAATTTTTATAACTTTCTGACAAAGCCTTAGTTGCATCCGCTCTTGCAGAGTCAGACACTTTCTTCACCACTAGACCCTTTCCAATATGTTTCAGCATAACTGACCAGTGTAACTGAGTAACTGATGAGTTGACGCCGAAAAAAGTTATGTAGTGCCTGTACAAATTCCTAAAATGAAATTGCTCTAATGCAGCTCTCCACAACACGTACTCAACCAAATTCAGTGAGTGTGCTGCACATGGAACATAATGAGCAAGAATATTTATTTTTTTAATATGAGCCTGTAGACCATTGTAACAACCAGACATATTACATTGCAATGAATATTTTATTTATTGTTGAAAATGTAATTCAAAAATCTGTTAGGGCCCTTAACTTATGTGGGACCCCTTGCTGGTGCGGGGCTCCCAGCTGACGCGGGGGCCCCTAGGGCGTCGCCTACTCTGCCTAAAGGTTAATCCGGCACTGAGTTTTGCAGAAGTTTACATTTTCTATCCTGTTTGCTTAACGATACGCACACTGTGAAACAGGTTGAGTAGCGATGGTTTTTTAAAGTGGCATAAATTTCATTCGCCAAGTAGGTATTGATGATACGTTCTAAGAAAAATTGTTATATTTTACTTAGATGTTTGAAATCAGATATCTTATCAAAAATTAAGTGCATTTATTTGAAGATATGGAAGTTTTTGGGTAGGACGTCAAAAAAATTTGTGCTTACATTGGAAAGAAAACAGAAAAAATTTCAAATATCAAACGAAACTTCCTAATTATTGGACGATTTTCAGAAGGCCATAACTTTGAGATAAATGGTTGTATGAAAAATCAAAAACTTGAAAATTGTAGCTCAAAGTGTTGAGTTCTTGGATTAAAGCTCTAAAATTTTGTTGCGTTAGTGCTCAATGAGTAATCTTAGAGATATCAGTGAAATAAAAGTTCAAAATTTTTCAACACTTTTGTTTGGTCTACGAGCGTGCAAAACAATTTTTGCTGAGCAACCATAATGATCGGATACCTTGTTCATTCAGCTTCAATTACTTTTTCTCGACCTTGATACGTCCATTTCTGGCAGAGTTATTATCAATCTTCAAATGAAAAAGGATTCATATGTTTTGATTCTCGATATCTCAGCAACCAACGATTATACAGAAAATTGAAGGGAGGTTCCAGAAACTTGAAGGAATATCCTTAAACTCATAGCCATAGCTGTTTCGTCACAGGCATTTAAAAGTGCAATAAAAAAGGGTTGTTTTTTCGAAAGCTAAGCACTGGATCGAAAATATTGATTATTGTACTATAGTACAATATGTCCACAAAAACTCAACGAAAAGACTATCTAATCCACCCAGCCATTTTTTTGTTTCACTCGGTCGAAATTTCGTTAAAATTAAAGAATAACTTTGTTTGCTCTGATTTCATAATCTTTAACAAAATGAGGAAAAAAATTTTCTGAACTTAACCACATTTTAATTGCAGACATTGCTTGAATTAACAACATTTCAGATAATTTTGGAAAATCTTACAATGGTCTGAAGCAAAACTATGTGAAAAAAGGAGAAAATTTATTTTCTCAATTTGTTGAATATTATGAGCTCTGACTAGTAAACGTGATACTTTAATTATGTGGAAAATTTGATCGATTGAAAGAAGAAGGCTCAATGGTTTAATTTGGATCTTCGTTCTGTTTTTGTGTATGTAGACATCTTGAACTGAAAAAGGCTCACTTAACGTTATGGATTTCCTCCATATTTGCGATCCAGTACTTGATTTTCCAAAAACATCACCACTTACCTTTTTGGTGCTCTTGCTCACTCGAACAGAGTGCCTATCATTTTGCCTAAATGTCTGTAAATTTAGAATATATATTACGAAAATGGTCTCAACCGATTGGGTTTGACTCCCCGATGAAGAATCTGTGGCAAAAGTTGAGTCTGTCCAGCCGGCCGTCCGGCCGATCTGTCCGTATACTCTCTAGCATCTGAACGAGATGAGTCAGAGTTTTCATTTTTCAGAATAGGTTAATTGTCCAAATATCTCGGTCTATTTCAACCTATTCGAATTATTTATAAAATGTTTCAGGAAACATTTTTGTTTCGACCCGTCGACCACTTGACCTAGATCGCAAAAGGTTGAAATTTTCGGAATTTTTTATCCAGAGTTATGGAAAGAAAGCCCTTCCACCGCTTAGCCTTCACCTCAGAGGGTTGAAATTTCAACACAAGATGGATAAGTACCAACTGTTCTTAAAATAAAGCGAGTTTAGTATTTTTCGCCTAACCATTCAAAATCCCTGAGGAGTAGGTGATCGCTGTATGTCAATTTATAGTTTCAATAGTTCTTCTACAGCACTCATGATTTAGATCGCCTATGAACTCAACTGTTCTGAAAATAAAGCGAGTTTAATATTTTTCGCTTTACCATTCAAAATCCCTGAGGAGTAGGTGATTGCCGTATGTCAATTTATCGTTTTCAATAGTTCTTCTACAGCATTCATGAACTAGATCGCCTATGAACTCAACTGTTCTGAAAATAAAGCGAGTTTAATATTTTTCGACCCAGCATTCAAAATCCCTGAGGAGTAGGTGATTGCCGTATGTCAATTTGTCGTTCTCAATAGGTAATACAGAACTAATGAGAAGAATCGACAAAAAGAAATCTACTGCTCAAGAGAAATAGCAAAATTTATATTTGGCGCTTTACCATTCGAAATCCCCGAGGTGTAAGTTATTGCCGTATGTCCATTTACTGTTTTCAATAGGTCTTCCACAGAACTCATGAACTAAATCGCCTATGAAATCAACTGTTCTGAAAATAAAGCGAGTTTAATGTTTTTCGCTTTACCCCTCAAAATCCCTCAGTTGTAGGTGATTGCCTTATGTCAATTTATCGTTTTCAATAGGTATTACAGAACTAATGAACAAGATCTACTATGAAAACTACTGCTCAAGAGAAATAGCAAAATTAATATTTTGCGCTTTACCATTCGAAATTCCCGAGGAGTAGGTTATTGCCGTATGTCAATTTACTGTTTTCAATTGGTCTTCCACAGAACTCAAGAACTAGATCACCTATGAAATCAACTGTTTTGAAAATAAAGCGAGTTCAATATTTTTCGCTTTACCATTCAAAATTCCTGAGGGGTAGGTGATTGCCGTATATCAAATTATCGTATTCAATAGGTATTACAGAATTAATGAACAACATCGACTATGAAATCTACTGCTCAAGAGAAATAGCAAAATTAACATTTTGCGCTTTACCATTTGAAATCCATGAGGAGTAGGTTATTGCCGTATGTCAATTTACTCTTTTCAATTGGTCTTCCACAGAACTCATGAACTAGATCGCCTATGAAATCAACTGTTCTGAAAATAAAGCGAGTTTAATATTTTTCGCTTCACCATTCTAAATTCTGAGGAGTAGGTGAATGCCGTATGTCGATATATCGGTTTCAATGGGTATTAGAGAACTAATGAAAAGAATCGACTATGAAATCTACTGCTCCAGAGAAGTAGCAAAATTAATACTTTGCGCTTCACCATTCGTAAAATCCGAGGAGTAGGTTATTGCCGTGTGTCAATTTACTGTTTTCAATTGGTCTTCCACAGAACTCATGAACTAGATCGCCTATGAAATCATTTGTTCTGAAAATAAAGCGAGTTCAATATTTTTCGCCTTACCATTCGAAATCCCTGAGAAGTATGTGATCGCTGTATGTCAATTTATCGTTTTCAATAGTTCTTATACAGCACTCATGAACTAGATCGCTTATGAAATCAACTGTTCTGAAAATAAAGCCAGTTTAATAATTTTCCCCTTACCATTCAAAATCCCTGAGGAGTAGGTGATTGCCGTATATCAAATTATCGTTTTCAATAGGTATTACAGAACTAATAAACAAGATCGACTATGAAATCTACTGCTCAAGAGAAATAGCAAAATTAACATTTTGCGATTTACCATTCGAAATCCATGAGAAGTAGGTTATTGCCGTATGTCAATTCACTCTTTTCAATTGGTCTTCCACAGAACTCTTGAACTGGATCGCCTATGAAATCAACTGTTCTGAGAATAAAGCGAGTTTAATATTTTTCACCTTACCATTCAAAATCCCTGAGGAGTAGGTTATTGCTATATGTCATTTTATCGTTTTCAGTAGGTAATACAGATCTAATGAACAAGATCGACTATGAAACTTACTGCTCCAGAGAAATAGCAAAATTAATATTTTGGGATTTACCATTCGAAATCCCCGAGGATAAGCTGATTGCCGTATGTCAATTTATCGTTTTCAATAGGTAATACAGAACATATGAACTAGATCAACTATGAAATCTACTGCTCTAGAGAAATAGCAAAATAAATATTTTGCGCTTCACCATTCGAAATACCTGAGGAGTAGGTTATTGCCGTATCTCATTTTACTGTTTTCAATTAGTCTTCCACAGAACTCATGAACTAGATCGCCTATGAACTCAACTGTTCTGAAAATAAAGCGAGTTTAATATTTTTCGCTTTAACATTCAAAATCCCTGAGGATAAGGTGATTGCCGTATGTCAATTCATCGTTTTCAATAGGTATTACAGATCTAATGAACAAGATCGACTATGACATCTACTGCTCAAGAGAAATAGCAAAATTAATATTTTGCGCATTAACATTCAAAATCCCCGAGGATTTGAGTTTATTGCCGTATGTCAATTTACTGTTTTCAATTGGTCTTCCACAGAACTCATGAACTAGATCGTCTATGAAGTCAACTGTTCTGAAAATAAAGCGAGTTCAATATTTTTCGCCTTACCATTCGAAATCCCAGAGGAGTATGTTATTGCTATATGTCAATTTATCGTTTTCAATAGTTCTTCTACAGCACTCATGAACTAGATCGCCTATGAACTCAACTGTTCTGAAAATAAAGCGAGTTTAATATTTTTCGCCTCACCATTTAAAATCCCTGAGGAGTAAGTAATTGCCGTATGTCAATTTATCGTTTTCAATAGGTAATACAGAACTAATGAAATGAATCGACTATGAAATCTACTGCTCAAGAGAAATAGCAATATTAATATTTTGTGCCGTACCATTCGAAATCCCCGAGGAGAAGGTTTTTGCCTTATGTCCATTTACTGTTTTCAATAGGTCTTCCACAGAACTCATGAGCTAAATCACCTATGAATTCAACTGTTCTGAAAATAAAGCGAGTTTAATATTTTTCGCCTTACCATTCGAAGTCCCTGAGGAGTATGTGATTGCTGTATATCAATTAAACGCTTTCAATAGTTCTTCTACAGCACTCATGAACTAGATCGCCTATGAACTCAACTGTTCTGAAAATAAAGCGAGTTTACTCTTTTTCGCTTCACCATTCAAAATCCCTGAGGAGTAGGTAATTGCCGTATGTCAATTCATCGTTTTCAATAGGTAATACAGAACTAATGAAAAGAATCGACTACGAAATCTACTGCTCAAGAGATATAGCAAAATTAGTATTTTGCGCTTAACCATTCAAAATACCCAAGGATTAGGTTATTGCCGTATGTCCATTTACTGTTTTTCAATAGGTCTTCCACAGAACTCATGAACTAAATCGCCTATGAATTCAACTGTTCTGAAAATAAAGCGAGCTTAATATTTTCCGCCTTACCATTCGAAATCCCTGAAGAGTTTGTGATTGCAGTATGTCAATTTATCGTTGTCAAAAGTTCTTCTACAGCAATCATGAACTGGATCGCCTATGAACTCAACTGTTCTGAAAATAAGGCGAGTTCAATATTTTTCGCTTTACCCCTCAAAATCCCTGAGTCGTAGGTTATTGCCGTATGTCAATTTATTGTTTTCAATAGGTATTACAGAACTAATGAACAAGATCGACTATGAAATCTACTGCTCAAGAGAAATAGTGAAATTAATATTTTGCGCTTCACCATTCGAAATCCCTGAGGAGTAGGTTATTGCCGTATGACCATTTACTGTTTTCAATAGGTCTTCCACAGAACTCATGAACTAGATCGATTATGAAATCAACTGTTCTGAAAATAAAGCGAGTTTGATATTTTCGCCTTACCATTCGAAATCCCCGAGGAGTAGGTTATTGCCATACGGCAATAACATATGGACATACGTCCATTTACTGTTTTCAATAGGTCTTCCTCAGAACTCATGAACAAGATCGCCTATGAAATCAACTGTTCTGAAAATAAAGCGAGTTAAATATTTTTCGCTTTACCATTCGAAATCCTTGAGGAGTATGTGATTGCTGTATGTCAATTTATCGTTTTCAATAGTTGTTCTACAGCACTCATGAACTAGATCGCCTATGGAATCAACTATTCTGAAAATAAAGCGAGTTTAATATTTTTCCCCTTACCATTCAAAATCCCTGGGGAGTAGGTGATTGCCGTATGTCAATCAATCGTTTTCAATAGGTAATACAGAACTAATGAACAAGTTCAACTTTGAAATCTACTGCTCTAGAGAAATAGCAAAATAAAAATTTTGCGCTTCACCATTCTGGAAATCCCTGAGGAGTCGGTTATTGCCGTATGACCATTTATTGTTTCAATAGGTCTTCCACAGAACTGATGAACTAGATTGCCTATGAAATCAACTGTTCTGAAAATAAAGCGAGTTTAATATTTTTCGGCTTACCATTCAAAATCCCTGAGGAACAAGTGATTGCCGTATGTCAATTTATCGTTTTCAATAGGTATTACAGATCTAATGAACAAGATCGACTATGAAATCTATTGATCAAGAGAAAAAGCAAAATTAATATTTTGCGCTTTACCATTCGAAATTCCCGAGGAGTAAGTTATTGCCGTATGTCAATTTACTGTTTTCAATCGGTCTTCCACAGAACTCTTAAACTAGATCGCCTATGAAATCAACTGTTCTGAAAGTAAAGGGAGTTTAATATTTTTCGCTTAACCATTCAAAAACCCTGAGGAGTAAGTGTTTGCCGTATGTCAATTTATCGTTTTCAATAGGTTTTACAGATCTAGTGAACAAGATCGACTATGAAATCTATTGATCATGAGAAGTACAAAATTAATATTTTGCGCTTTCCTATTCGAAATTCCCGAGGAGTAAGCTATTGCCGTATGTCAATTAACTGTTTTCTATTGGTCTTCCACAGAACTCATGAACTAGATCGCCTATGAAATCAACTGTTCTGAAAAAATAGCGAGTTTAATATTTTGCGCCTTACCATTTGAAATCGCCGAGGCGTAGGTTATTGCCGTATGTCAATTCACTTTTTTCAATAGGTCTCCCACAGAACTCATGAACTAGATCGCCTATGAAATCAACTGTTCTGAAAATAAAGCGAGTTTAATATTTTTCGCTTTACCATTCAAAATCCCTGAGGAGTAGGTGATTGCTGTATGTCAATTTATCGTTTTCAATAGGTAATACAGAACTAATGAAAAGAAACGACTATGAAATCTACTGCTCAAGAGATATAGCAAAATTAATATTTTGCGCTTTACCATTCGAAATCCCTCGAGAAGTAGGTTATTGCCGTATGTCCATTTACTGATTTCAATAGGTCTTCCACAGAACTCATGAACTAAATCGCCTATGAAATCAACTGTTCTGAAAATAAAGCGAGTTTAATATTTTTCGCCCTACCATTCAAAATCCCTGTGAAGAAGGTGATTGCTGTATGTCAATTTATCGTTTTCAATAGTTTTTCTACTGCACTCATGAACTAGATCATCTACGAACTCAACTCTTCTGAAAATAAAGCGAGTTCAATATTTTTCGCTTTACCATTCAAAATCCCTGAGGAGTAGGTGATTGCCGTATGTCAATTTATCGTTTTCAAGAGGTATTACAGAAATAATGAACAAGTCCGATTATGAATTCTACTGCTCAAGAGAAATAGCAAAATTAATATTTTGCGCTTTACTATTCGAAATCCCCGAGCAGTAGGTTATTGTCGTATGTCCATTTACTGTTTTCAATAGGTCTTCCACAGAACTCATGAACTAGATCGCCTATGAAATCAACTGTTCTGAAAATAAAGCGAATTTAATATTTTTCGCCTTACCATTCGAAATCCCTGAGAAGTAGGTGAATGCCGTATGACAATTAATCGTTTTCAATAGGTCTTACAGAACTCATTAACAAGATCGACTGTAAAATCTACTGTTCAGAGATATAGCAAGATTAATATTTTTCGCCTTACCATTCGAAATCCCTGAGGAGTAGCTGAGTGCCGTATGTCAATTTATCGTTTTCAAAAGGTAATATAGAACTAATGAACAAGATCAACTATGAAATCTACTGCTATAGAGAAATAGCAAAATAAATATTTTGCGCTTCACCATTCGAAATCCCCGAAGAGTAGGTTATTGCCGTATGTCCATTTACTGTTTTCAATAGGTAATACAGAACTAATGAAATGAATCGACTATGAAATCTACTGCTCAAGAGAAATAGCAAAATTAATATTTTGTGCCTTACCATTCTGAAATCCCTGAGGAGAAGGTCTTTGCCTTATGTCCATTTACTGTTTTCAATAGGTCTTCCACAGAACTCATGAGCTAGATCACCTATGAATTCAACTGTTCTGAAAAAAAAAGCGAGTTTAATATTTTTCGCCTTACCATTCAAAGTCCCTGAGGAGTATGTGATTGCTGTATATCAATTAAACGCTTTCAATAGTTCTTCTACAGCACTCATGAACTAGATCGCCTATGAACTCAACTGTTCTGAAAAATAAAGCGAGTTTACTCTTTTTCCTTCACCATTCAAAATCCTCCAGAGGAGTAGGTAATTGCCGTATGTCAATTTATCGTTTTCAATAGGTAATACAGAACTAATGAAAAAGAATCGACTATGAAATCTACTGCTCAAGAGATATAGCAAAATTAGTATTTTGCGCTTAACCATTCAAAAATACCCGAGGATTAGGTTATTGCCGTATGTCCATTTACTGTTTTTCAATAGGTCTTCCACAGAACTCATGAACTAAATCGCCTATGAATTCAACTGTTCTGAAAATAAAGCGAGCTTAATATTTTCCGCCTTACCATTCGAAATCCCTGAGAGTTTGTGATTGCAGTATGTCAATTTATCGTT